>JAOWAY010134517.1:0-10734 GCA_028565895.1 Goniobranchus geometricus
ATGTGTTATCTCCTTCGCCACCCACCAAAGATCTCGATGTGCCTTAGATCCCGTTTTTTCATTTTCCCAAGGGCAGGGATGTTAGGCAGTCACTACTGTAACAGTTTTATCTTACAGCAGAATTCTGTCTGCCTAACTTGAGGTTAATGACATTTTAAGGGAAATAAAATTAAACAACTGATGTAATATACAGTGGAAACCATTTATAGCGGGCCAGGTAATAACAGAGATCCGACTATTACAGGGAGTTTTAAAATCCCTGTTTTTTTCTACTCTTAGTCTCTAGTAAAAAAAAATATTGGTAATAGCAGGGCCTCACTGGAGCCCAATCCGCTATAACACAGACAAAGACTTGTCATGTGTGAACGATTAAAAAAAGAAACAGATAGATTCTGGACGTAGTCGCACAGTGACGGAGCATGTTTACACATAAAGCCATCTGGCCATCACAAAGCAAGTGAGACAAGGCTCTAATGTATTTCTGATTTAACAGGGATCTGATTTAACAGGATCTTTGCTCTGGTCCCACCATCCCTGTTACATCAGGTTTCCACTGTATGAATGAATTGTCTATATGAATCTCTAAATGTGTAAGTCCATCGTGGATAGAGGCTTTAGAAATACATATATGTTTAGTGTTAATAACAGGCTATATTTATCTTGCTGATAAAATGTGTTTACATCATGTCAAAAAAATTAGAAATTTCTATTTGCCAAAGTTTTCCCTCCAGAATGACTAAGCAAATCCTAAAAGGATTAAACTGATGTCAAAAAGTAAAGTTTTGAATTTTGGGGATATGAGTTAAGAGAATGATGTCTCTTACAGTAGCTTATATGGAAGTCTTTTTTGTTTAGTTTCACAAAGTACTGAAAAATAGATAAAATTTCATCCCAGTTATGTATATCCTACAATTAAGCTCTGCATTATAGTCATATGAGTTCAAAAACTTCATATAATGAAGCTATATTGACAAATCTAAACATGAAATCCTTCAGAACATCAATACAGCAATTACAGTGATCCCCCAAGCAACAGATGTTTTCCTAGGCCAGGTTTTTGGTAATATCCGCAAGGGCCCTCTCTAATGCTTTTTCTACCTATTCATTGTTCTTGAAATGCTGGCCACTCAATCCAGATTCGTAGATTCGTCCACGGAAAAAAAAATCACAAGGCCAAAGGTCTGTTGAGTAGGGTGAATGAGGCAGAAACTTCAAGTTGGTAGCTGTGATGAAATGCTGTCCTTTTGCTGATTTGTGAAGGGGTGCATTGTCATAGAGAAAATGACAATCTCCTGATGCCCACAACTGATCTCCAACACACAGCTTCTCACAACTGGCGCAAAGAGTTCATGTAGTAATATTGGTTAACTGTCTGGGCCTCTGATACAAACTTACGGTAAACATTTCCTTGCAGATCAGAAAACACTATCCGCATGCCCTTGATCTTGCTCTTCACTTGTAGAAATTTCTTTGGACTGGGCGACTTGGGGCCTTTCCCCTGAGAAGGCTGATTTTTTGTTTCTGGGTCATAACCAAGGATCCAAGTCTCAACTCTGACTGTAGTCTTTGACAGAGGGTTTTGTCTCAGTTGTAGGAAAATTTAATAGTCTTGCATAAGTCCTATGCTGCTTCTCAAGTGTTTTCATGAGAATGTTTTTATATTATCCAAAGGAAAGTTTTGTTGCTTTGGCAATGTTTGGATAGTTTGGTGTCAATCTTTTTCAATGGTGTGATATATACTATTCACATTCTGTATTGAAGCTGACGCCACTCGATGCCATGTTCTTGTTTTTCATCTTTTACAGACTCAGGGCCAGATATAAATTTTGCAAACCCTTTGAAGTAGGTAATATGACTCATTGATTTGTTCTTAAAGGCACGCTTCAATATCTTGTGGCTTTTCAGTGTTCGCTTTTCCAAGATTACAACAAAATTTCATACAAATTCTTTTCTCCTTTAGAGAATCAATCTTTGTATGTTCTTCAATTTCACTACTGACAAAGCCCAATCAGTCATTTTATTCTTTTGAGATTATCAGTTTTCTGCATCAAAAAGCTGAGTCAACTCCGTGCAGGCTATCTTCAGGGTGACCTCAGTCATTGAACCGAAACCGATAAGAAATGGGTGGATTTTAAAAAGTTGAACATGTTCAGGAAGAGATACATGATGGTATCAGTGGAATGCTACATAAGCTTATTGATCAAACCTAGCACCTCTATTAATTCTCGTATGTTTAAATTATTGTTATTAAAATTTCAAGAAAAATACAAATAAAGTATTACTAGTATAACTATTACTATTATTATTATTATTTTTTATTGTTTTTTATATTTTCTTTTTTATTACTAGACATTTCCTTAAAAATTAATGAAATCGAATTAAGGACATAGAATTCTCTCCAATGATTTGATAAGAAAATGATTTTAAAAAACTTGGTGAAACAGACCCGACTGCTGATATTTTTCCAAGTGTTGAATGCATTTCTGGCCGCCTCAATGGCTGACTTAGCATCACTTTGGTTCATATCAGGCACAGAACCTATGACTTCTCCTGTTGATGGATTGAACACTGGAATAGACATAAAAAGAATATCCTGTCAATCTTGAACCTGACAAAATAAAGTTATATTCTCCTAAAGATTCAAAGTTGAAGACAACTTAAATGGATCGATTGCTTCTGTTTGCGGATCACCCTCTCACTTGGGACATTTTATGATATGAGCCTGACCAATAGAAAGTAGTGCTTGTATTATGCTCATGTTTTCTTTATACACAAACTTACGCAAATGTCTCTTCTCTCTAAAACAAAACATTTTTAAATTCTGAAAGCATTTTTCCCATGCTTAATGCCTTTCATTTTCATGCTAAAAAAAAAAAAGAAAACCAATGTAAGAAGGCGCGCCAACATGTTTTGGTTTTTGTTTGTCTGTCTATTTATTTGCAAAAATAATGAAGAAATCATTTTATGTTTAAGAAACAAAGCACTGGGAGATAGAAAGATGTACTTACACCTTTCTTCAGGAAACTTGAACGCAAATAAAAAAGAGAGCAAATATCATAATCTCATTCCCAAAGTGAAAAAGACTCATCTCACCATTATATGACTTGCCAGAGTGTGCCTGCACCCAGTGGCCATTGATGTATGCTTTCTCCTTTGTTAAATAAGCCACTGTATTTGCTGCAGTAGAAAAGCCATGTTTAAAGGGCAATGCTCTCTGGTGTTTATATCTGGATAAAATCTGGAGGCCAGCTCGAATCTGATGCAAAACTGAAGGTGTCATCTATTGAAGAAGAATAAAAAGAACAAAAAAGATGCATAAATTTTTTTTTGCCATGAGTTTCCTACATCATTTTTACCTTTGGGCTTCTTAATCCCAAAAGTTTTGGAGTTCCATAGCAGTTCACCATTTTTTAGGAGCTGCTTAGGATATGGCAATGGTTTATGTTGGATTCCCTTCCTGGGACAACAGGGTTTGGACTCCAAGAGTTGTGAAAGAAGAGGTAGAAAAAATAAAAAAAGGAATGGTGGGAATCCATTACTTTTGCCCAGGCCGAGGCTTTCAGCATAACATTCTTTTGCGCACAAAACATCAAGATTTCTTTACACCTTGCAAATGGGACATCCCAATTTATAATAGTAGAGTTTCAGCCCTGTTCAACCTAGCCTGGAAGCTTTGGTTATATTGGGGCCTTTATGTGGTGGGTTGACGTTGGGTCGTTTCTGGTGGCCTTAATTTTCAGAGGGAGTTTTGTTTGTGGTGTCGGTGGATTCCTGTAATCGGTGGGTTTTTTGCTGTGTTCATGGTCCATTGATCGATGATTAGTGAGGCTTACCTTTGCCGCCCACGTCTTAGAATCGGTAGGGGTACTCTTTTGTTGGCTTGTATGAGCTTGGAAAGAAGGATTATATCTGCAGTTCATAGATGGTTTGTATGACGAGTCCTTTCCGTTCCCATCCTTGTCATGGGGTCAGTAGGTTTCTCGCCAGTTGCTTGGATCTGCCCTTGGTCAGTGGACGAACGCAATAATACTGCAGTTAGGTTCTCTATCAAGCAAATTCCCTGATACGTTTGCACATGGCATAAGATGGCCCTGTAGTAATACCCCTTTTGTCTGAAGCATCAGTTCTAACAATGAACTGTTTATCAAAATGAGGTAGGAAAAGAATAGGTTCGTTAATCAAGAGACTTTGGAGTTCCTCAAAACTGTTACTACAAGATTCAGTCCATTGAACTTTGTTGGGCTGTCCTTGCTTGGTTAGTTCAGTAAGGTGAAAAGCGATATCAGCAAAATTGGGAATAAACTTGCGATAGTAATTTAAAAGACCCAAAACACTGCATACCTCTTTGTTTTAGGCGGTTGTAAGGCTTTGATTTTCTCGACTTTTGTATTTTCTGGCTTTTATTGTCCTCTTCCTATGATATAGCCAAGAAATTAAATTTCTTTGAAACCAATCACGGTTTTCGAAGGGCGAGCTGTAAGACCATTCATTTGTAAAGTCTGAAAAACACTGCAAAGTGTTGATAGATGGTCCTCGCACGTTTCAATGAAAACAAGGATGTCGTCAAAATAGGATACAGCATTAGCCATGTTACGTAAGATGTGACGCATCCTGAGTTGAAAAGTGGATGCGGCAGTAGACAGCCCGAAAGGCATATGATTAAATTCCACCAAGTCCTACAGGCTTTGAAACACAGTAAAAGATTTGCTCCTCTCACTTAAGGGTATCTGCCAATTCCTTACTTAGATCTATCTTAGAGAAATAATGAGCGTTGCTAAGTGACGACATCAAGATGTCTTGATTGGGGATACATTCAGCATCAAACTCAGTAATGATGTTGAGCGTACAAAAATCGATGCACAGATGAATAGCTCCATCCTTCTTTTTCACAACAACAATGGGTGAGTTGTATGGACTGTTGGAATGGCAAATTATGCCACGAGTCAACATCATTTGAAATTCAGATTTCACGTCTTCCTGTGCATGGATTGGTATGGGATATGATTTGGACTTCACCGGTACCCGGGATGTTAAAAGTATGTCGTGCTGAATGCATAATGTTTGACCGGGAATATCAGTCAAAATATCTGCAAAGTGATGAGGTAAGTCTTGGGCAGCCGATCTGTCAGGACCTTAAACGGCTGGGCTGATCGCGACATCGTGGAAATCTTCGGATTGCCTGTTGTGCGTAAACGCTTCTTAGGGTAAGATGTTGGCCACTGAGACAATTCAATGTAAGGAGGAACATGAAGTGAAGTACAAATCCCCTGAAATAATAATAGGATCAACAATCATTCACACACATGTTCGCACGATATGGAGTTCAGAAATGAAAAGTATGATGACGAGCATGATCGATGTTGGCTATGATTAATGGACAATTAAAGGAGCATTACATAAATGAAAAGTGGGTTGGCTCCAAGGGATAAGGAGGAAATTGGAAATGGGATGGCCCCAATGGATAAGGAGAAAATTGGAAATGGGATGGCTCCAAGGGATAAGGAGGAAATTGGAAATGGGATAGCCCCAAGGGATAAGGAGAAAAATGGAAATGGGATGGCTCCAAGGGATAAGGGGAAAAATTAAAATGGGATGGCTCCAAGGGATAAGGAGAAAAATGGAAATGGGATGGCTCCAAAGGATTAGGAGAAAAATAAAAGACAAAAAAAATAAAATAAAAAGGAAACATTATCACTCATAAGTTAAAAAAAACAAACAACTAAAACGCAACTAAGCTTAACTGTCAATGGGAAAAGGTCAACATAATATAATTCCTTACTAAGGAATATAATAATAAATTTAAACAAGAAGGGATAGAAACCAACGATAAGGAAACAAGTCCTTAAAGTTTAAAGTAGGACAGAAAGTTGCAGAATGAAACTGCGTAGTGACAGTCACAAAGCAGGTAAAGACAAGACTAAAATTCAAGGGGGAGAGAAAAGAAAACACAACTCACGTGGGGCATAAGTCAGAAGCGCAAACGGAATAAACCAAACATTTAGTTACATCAAAGCCTACGGCTATTCTAACACTACTCTACTGGTTCGCATGCTTCCCCACCTGTTTGAAATCTTACATTTAATTCACACAGATGACTGGCTCAGGATTAAAGAAGAGCCAATAAAATACTTTGACAGAAATGTCAAGCCTCAGGCAAGATAATGCTGGACACTTTGCAGGCATATATGGTTCAATGGTCAAGGCATCGGTCTTGGGATCATGAGGTATAAGGTTCAATTCCTGTCTGTGACAGCTTGAGTGTTTTACTTCAGCAAGAAAGTTGCTTCTTTTGAATCAAGTGTTACATGAGTATCTAGCGATAAGCCGATGTTATTGTGCTGAAAGTAACTGGAGACTCCCGTCGGGGTATGCATGCTAACGGATAAAGCACTTTTAAGTGCTTTGAGAATGTGCTTAGAATGGTGGAAAGGGCAAAATATGCAATCTTTATCATGCATAAATACACTTATCATTATGATTGTTATTAATAATATTATTTTAAAGGCATTGAGATTTAAATCCCAGTGCCCAGGGCACTCATACAAAGAAGCGATTTTCACACTTAGAGCTCTAATTGCAACAACCCTGGAATACAATCTTCCATATATCTGCATTTTATCGACTTCCAAAAGACATTTAAAAGCATGAATAGAGCAGTGACAATCTGAAAAAGCATACACGGTATCCCTGAAACATTTATAAAGAATGATGAAATCAAAGTGTGTTGGAACAAATTGCAATATTAAGCTGAATCAAAACCTCACCCAGACTTTTGAGACCGGAGTACAGCAAGGTTGTATTTTTTCTCCAATTTCATTCACCGTGGATTTAACATCACTATTCAACATCGTAGTTTAACTCACCAATGATGCTATTTTGACAAGAAGTTTATGTGCTGCCACACAAGAGCCATAAAAGGTACAGCACAACTCGAAAGACTCATCCAGTCACAACATTATACCGACACTGAGTGTAGTGATCTGTCATTGAACTGTTTGCATAATGCTGAGTGTCAAGCGAGACAGAAAAGTGTCCCTAAATTGCCAATTGCTTTACGTATGACTAGGCTGTAGATTGAACCCACTACCTCCCAGTTCAAGAGTAGATGCTCTACCACTCCAATGGAAAAATAATCTTTAAAAACCTCTTTGTACTGTCAACAACCCTCAGACACAGAAAAAAACAACTAGGTAGTGTCCACCAAACAAGCGCAATGACAGTAATATTCAGTTAACTGGGGTCAGTCAGTATACATTATGAAGAAGAAGAAGTAGAGGTCTTTTCAAATGATCCAACATCGCACCTCATCGACTCATAGCACCTGGAATCGAATCATAGACTTTTCACTCTGTAGTAAAATCGTATCACTCAGCCATTGATCCCACACAACATTTTCAAACACAGATGTTTGAACAACAGAAAACAAAACACAGTGATCAATTGACCTGAACAGGGACCTTTCTCTTAAAAGCAATTGCAGAAAGCTGGAAACATAATCTCCTGGGCAAGACAGCTGTTGCAACTTGTGGTTTTATTTCTGTATAAATCAACAGTGAGGTGTACATTGCTGAGCATAGTGAGACAGCACCCTTATCATTTAATAACCAAATGCTAAAATAAAAGAAAGGTGATAGCTTGTTAAAAAGTACCTTTCTAAGTATATGTGTGGTTGAATGGAATAATGGACAATTTTTTAAGGCATGTTATTCAGCACAACTTTATCTCATGGAATTTGATGAGTTGAGATGAAATCTATTCTGATGGGTTGAATTAAATAAAACGCTTACTCTTGAATCTTCCATCAAATCATGTGTATGTCAAAGATGGAAGAATACACATATACATCTGTCCTGTGCCACTTTCATCCACTATTTTCTTGATATCATCTCTTCATCTTCGTTTTAGTCTGCTCTTCATTCTTTTTCTGTCTCTAGTATCCATTCTGTTGCTATCTTGGCCCATTTGATATTGTTCATTCTGTCAACGTGTCCTGCACATTTTTTCCCCCGAGGAAAGTTTTGTAGTCCGAAATACGGCCGTCCAGGAGCACCGAGCCCATTCAACCTAACTCAAAGACCAAGCTGCAGTTACATAAGGACCAATCCGGTTTCTTATCTACACGAAGAAAGATGCGACTTGATCACAACCAGATCATCAGATATCCTGCCCATTGGCCTTTCATATATTTTGCTTTGTCTACTTTGTTGCATGTATGAATTCACTTCTGATCTTACCTGTTCTTTTGAAGCCTAAGAGCATTCCTTTTGCTTCTTTGTTTGAGTCACTATTTTCCTTTTCCAAAGTTTTTATGTCCTTTATGTAAGAAGATTTACTGAGTCACAAAAGAAACGCAACAGACTTAAAATCTCAAGGTAGATATTTCCCCTTGCCCTAAATCTATAAACCAGTATGAGTGCAAGTGATAAATGTATTAATTAAAAAAAAACAATATCTGCTTTCGAAATATGGTTATGAATACATAAAAATATGGGATGCCGCCTATGGAATACAATGATTTTTTTTTTCATTAACAGTATTTAAGCACAAAATAAAAAGGCCTGCAAAATTTACTCTTTCTTATTTTCAGTTGATGCAATCACAATCAAGACCAAGTGAAGAGCAACACCTTTGAGCCATTTTCACGACTGAAAGCAATGTTTCATAGCCAGAGATTGCCAGGTGGCTAAACTGCAATCACACCAGCATTTGCGTGCCTACTTGAATGACTTGTTGAAACGAAGTTTTCTGGATAGGCCAAGAAGTGGTTGACCAAGGGTGACAACTCAGGACCAAAAATCGCTACATTGTGAGTAGCCCCCTGCGGAGTTGCTTCTTGTCAGCCTCAGAAACAACTTGCAGAATGATAAAACAATGAGGCATAATCAGATGCGGATTGACTGGCAGGCTTGACTTCGCAAAGGCCATATTATATCAGTCTAAACGTGAACTGGATGCATCGTCAGCAACGTTTGCTGTGAACCCAGATTTATTGAAGGTAAACAAGAGAACAATAGATGGAGGGTACTGATTTCTGATGAGAGTAGGTTCAACCTCCATTTCACAGATTGAGGGTGTGGAGGAAGCAGGGAGAGCTTTTTGGACGCTTGGGTTATCAGGAATGATCAAGCTTCTGTGGAAATTGCATCCATCTGTGGGCTGCCTTCAGTTTTAACCAAAGTGTAGCCTTTTACAATTCTGTACCAATGTCAATAACACCTCCACTGCCATGATGATTCAACACTTATCATTCAATTTATGAAGGGAATTAGGGCATATAACTCTATTGCAATGGTGAAGAATTAATAAAGTTGATCATTATAATATTTCATTTTGGCAGGGAAGTATTTGTAGACTTGTCCTTCTTGATCAGTCTACAGACATGTTGTTTATCTTGTTCTTTCCTTACAATGGCAGAGAGACAAAGAAGCTGTTGCCTGCTGCTTAAAGCCATTGAAGCTTTAGAAGGGGTGTTGAATGACTCTGACAGTGAGGATGCGTGGTGATGGAGAGGATGATTTCTCTCTTCAATGATTGTTTGAAGCTCTAGATCTTGATGCCAGTGGCAGTATCTTTAGATCTAGTCAGAATGAACACATCCCACTTAGACATGTGAATCTCGATGTAGATCAAGGTTTGACGTTGCGAGGCGACTGTGATTTTACTAAATCTTGATCTCAAACTCAAAGCCTGGTCTCAACAGCTTCAACAATGAAGTTAGTTTAGTTAGTTACTTTGTGGGTTCAACGTCACTTTTCAACAGCGTGGGTCATATTAGCGACGGCGCTATTTAGACATGTTTATGTGCTGCCACACATGAGCCATAAGGTATAGCACAACTCGAATGACTCACCCAGTCACAGTATACTGTATCGGACCGACCAGTCTTAGTACTGTTCTCATAATGCTGAGCGCCAAGCCAGACAGTTACTAAAATGCCAATCCGCGACCTCCCGCTTCCGAGGCGGACGCTCTAACCACTCGACCATCGGATCGGTCGAAAATAGCAATTCATCATAAGGCTGACATTGAGAGCATAGAAAATATTTAAAAAAGGGCCGTCAAACTTACATGCCAAAAGAGTTGCAACTGAAATGGAAAGTCTGAACATAAAAATAATAATTGCAAAACTGATCTGGAAACACTTCAAGAGAGAGGGAAAAAAATCAATTTAATCTTTTTTTCGAAAGATCTCAATAAAACGAAGTTAAATTGCCCCTAGATGACATTAAAACAAATGTCACGAAACCATCAAAATCTGTCGTCCCCAAATCAAGAGACATCTTTACTCGTTTGTCCCGACTACATTGAGGTTATGGACCTCTCATAAGGAGAGAACAGAACATTATGAAATTCATCATTACTGAACTTTGACTTTTCCCACGAAGAAGGAGTAAAACAAGGAAGTTTATTTTTTTTAAATGGCCTAGTATTTGAAAAGCTTTAGCCAACAACGTGTCAAGTCTAAATAAGTCTTAGTTACCTTCTTGAAAGCAGATATTGTTCAAATAGACGGCTGGGGAGAAATCACCGATCTTGTATTAATCATTGTCGGCTACAGCAGTTATTAATAATACGTTCAGTTTTTGCTCTCCGCCTATGTCTGTCTGTCCTGCCGTCCGTTTGTCTATCCTCTGTCACTTATTCACGCGCTCATTCACCCTCCCCCTCCCTCCCTCTCTCTCTCCTTCTTTCTCTCCTCCCACCTCTCTCTCTCTCTCTCTCTCTCTCTCTCTC
>JAOWAY010134628.1:0-10732 GCA_028565895.1 Goniobranchus geometricus
AAAAACAAACAACAAACAAAAAACAATAACAAAAACAAAATCATAAAAACAACACAAAACTGGGGTCAAATTGACAAAATCACACAAAACAATGCACAGATTTAAAACTGACGAATAAAAACACTTTTTTTGTTTAAAGCCTTAAATCCGCTGAATTTTAAAACCATCAACTCACCTCGGCAAGTGAGACCATCTGAGTTGAGAACATAGCCTGGGGGACAACCGCAAACGAAACCGCCTTCTGTGTTGGAACATGTAAACTCACAAGGTTTGTATTCTTGTCTGCATTCATTGATGTCTAAAAATAAAGCAATACATGAAAACATTTCACACGATTATGAAATCTTCGAGACCCTACTATTATCAAGCAACTAGTGAGAATTCTATTCTTCTGTTAGTATCTGCCATGCATGAAATCTCAAAGAGCAAGAACCATTTTCCTGTTTTTATTGCATAAAACCATTCCATTCATTTTGGAGAGCTACTTTGTATTAAATTTTGCTCCTTTTCACTAAAATAATAAAACGCACACTTTTATAGTGCCTTCCCTCCTCCCATTCGGGCTATGAGTATCTCCTCCTTTGCCAAACCCAATTAATCCCATTATAGCATCTAGGCCAGATGGGCCGAGCCACAATTTGAACTCAGTAGCAGCAGCAATGAGTCAAATCTGCACTTTTTATAGGAAGTAGAATGTCCCTCTCCTGCATCCGGATTAATTAGATCAGTGAAAACCTTCGATGTGTTATTTGTGTTATATATCTCTCTCTTCTCCATGTACTCTTATGACCTTCAACTTTGGTGAGTGTGTAGTGAAGAGTAGGAAAAGCTTATTACACTAAAAACTTCAGGATAAAAGTAGTATCAAAGCATGTTCAGACTTTTTTGACGGACAAAGGTTTACAGTTTTTTACAAACCTGATATTATGCATCTCAAGTATCTATGCATTTCTATGAAATTTATTTTCTTATTGCTCTCAATCCACTCAAAGAAAGCTATATCTTCAAGAAAATGATTATTCTTACTGAAAACATAAAAATGAAAAAATAATCAATATTTGGTCAAAAACTGGCTTCTGAGAATCAGCCCCCGACCTAAAGTAAATGCAAAGCATAGGATGAGCGGCATTGGAGACACTTACCAACACATTTCTTGCCTGTAATATCTGTCTTGTAACCTTTGTTACACACACATCTGTAAGAGCCCATAGTGTTCAAACAGATGCCATTCTTACAGGCCCCAGGCATTCTGGCACATTCATCAATGTCTTTAAAAGAAAGAAAGAAAGGTTTCAAAATATATGAATATTGTAATGTAATTTTCCAATGAAAAATCTTTCTTTTGCGATTATATGTCTAAAGGGAGCACTGTAGCTCAGTGGTAGAGTATTGACCTGTAATCTGAAAGGCAGAGGGTTCAATTCTCGTGACTGACACATGCGCTTTTTCCTTAAGCAAGAAAATTTATCACGGTTGCTTCACTCGACCCAGGTTAAATTGGTTACAGCTTTGGCTGTAAAAGTACTCTGCAATAGACCAGCATTCTATTCAGAGATTGATGGATAAACCTGTTATTGTCTACTTTATGCTATAGAAATCAGGATAAGCTCCAGCCCTATGAGCCAATCTGGCTTGAAATGGACTTTACGTTCTCACTTTAATATGTCTAATAATTTATAACTCATTGTAGTATCGATGTAGGATTCTATCAACCTAAATTGAATGGACATGACATTGTGTGGGCCTCCTTGGCTAAGAGCTGATCACATCTCTGAATGAGTCAAGAGTCAAGAGGCATACAACATGGTCGGTACAAGCGTGCATGACTGCGTGGGTTCAAGCCTCACTAACGTGGCCAAGTCACGGGTGTTGAGTACATAGGTAAGGCACTTCTCTTTGCTTACCTCATTCGACTCAGATGTGAATGAGAACCTGACCGTCTAAACAGTCCTGTCTCAGTCGCAAAAATGTATTTGTGCTTAACAGGCTGCAAGTCTTGTTCTAAATGTTCAGTGCTGTTGTTGGTCAGGGGAGTAAAATCAAGTGCCATCAGCAAGGTTACGCCATGGAACTTGCGCTATTAAAAATGCCCTCTTTACAGATCGAAGGAAGGAAGCAGTGAAGAGAAAGAATGAAATTTTCCCAGGAAGTAGCTTTTCAGCCTACTCTTTAAATGATTCCAGACTACCACGCTTTTTTGCATACCCACAACTTCCCCATGAAATGTCCAGGTTTAGCATCCATATCTGGTAGGATTAAATACTGAAATCATACTTATAATATCTTTTTTAAAAAGTCTGAAAATTAAATTTTCTCAAGCTGACCAATTCTGGGCTCAAACACACCCAAGTCTTGGTGACTGAGTATTTAGGATGGGGTTCTTATACTATAACAACTACTACTAAGTGTAAAAATAAACTAAGCCTAGTTTGATGACAATAAATGAAGGATGAGAATTGAGCAAGCCTCAATTACAAAGGAAATGGAGATTTGACAGGCTGACTAGTTATGTTGCCTCCAATTTGTAGGCAGCAGTTCGAGGACAGCCAGATGGAAATGTTCCTTGCTCAAGACGGACGAGACAGGCCTTCAGGCATGGCGTCAGTGGTAGTTGAATGACATCACTGGGCTAAGTGGGGTCACTTTTAACAACCAAGACCTTTTAAATGGCTGATCAGACAAAAAATCTGATTTAATTCTTGAAATGAGCAATAACATTTCTTGTCAAGAACCGAGCAGAATGTTTTTTGTTCTTTTTTAATTATAACATAAGTTTTGACATTTCAAAAAGTTAATTTCTTACCATTGCCTTCTGGAGTTAAACCTGGACCTTGTGGACAAAGTCTGTTAAATGCCACTGTGAAAGGAAATAAAAAGAGGAGAGAGAGAAGCAATAGGCAAATGGTTATTATCAAGTCAGATATTATGAATATACATAGATATAATTAACTGAGCTTCATATAAAACCAAAGATGCCACATTAAAATATTCATTTATAATTGAAAGGCTATTAAGTTCAAAGATAAACATTTTAGAAGAGTGAATGTAGCTTTCTTTATTCTTCTGCTGATTTTTTTTTGTGACAAATTAGATGATAATGAATAAGAACAAGACTATCAATCATCTCATTCTAGATTGTTTTGATTCAGTAATCTCATTTGAGACTGTCTCAATTTAATCAACTCTTTTTTTTTGTTTAGTACTAAATAGGGATCTTGACAATAAATTGATATCTTCAGATGCCTATAAGGTATATGCTTACAACCCCCCAACAAAACAAAACAAAAGCAACAAAAACAAAACCCCCAAAACAAGACACAAATAGATTTAAAGTTTGAACAGGTAATAAAAAGGTTAAAGTTTCTTTACAGGAATTGGGGGGCGGACATCTTTCACATGATCGGCCCCATGCGGGAGATAGAGCACAGCAGCATTCGGCCTTTGTCAAGCTAGCCAGATCCGGTGCATTGATACATCGGCCAGCAACAAGCTCCAGGTAACAGTAGTCTAAACGACGATCTAGAAAATATATGTGTAGAAGTTTTTCTTTCTGATAATGTTTTTTAATGTGTGAGGGAAATTTTTATGAGATTTCAAGCAGTTAAAAAAGAGCATATATGTGTAGAACTAACGCTCAGCCATGTAAGCAAACATTTTTTTAAAAAGGAAAAAAACAACTTTAAAAGACATTAATATTTTGTTTTATTTTGTGAACAAGGAAAAAAAATTTAAGTACCAAGGAAACTATCAATCATTTTCACGAAATGCACTGCTAATGATAAAAAAGCAAAAAGGGATAAGGATAATACATGAATAATCTTTGCTTAAGAGACATCCTGTAATTTAATACACATGAGTTCAAAATAAATCCCCCATCCCCAAAACAAAAAATACCCACCCAAAAACCAAACAACAAAACTCCCTACAAAATATCTAACAAAAGAAAACCCCAAACAACAAACTACCAAAACCAAAAAAATACCCAACCAAAAACCAAACAACAAAACCCGCTCCAAAAAATCCAAGGAAAAAAAACCCAACAACAAACAACCAAAACAAAACAAACATCCCCCTCCAAAAAAAAGTCCCCCCAAAAAACAAAAGCAAAACAAAACAAAAACACCCAACAAGAGAGAGGAAAAAATCAACAAAAAAGCCCATGACAAACAACAAACAAAGGAAAAAAAAAGGAAATTATTAAGAATAACTGTTGAGAAATGGCCAAGGGCAAATGACCTACCAAAGCAAGCCTTGCCATCTGCACTACGCTGAAATCCTGGATTGCAATCACATCTGAAGCCTCCTTGTGTATTATAACAGAGGCCATTTTCACAAATTCCAGATTGTGTTCTACATTCATCGATGTCTGTAAATTTAAGTTGAATGATTATTGGGGTATTTTATCACACATTGAGCCATCAAATGATGGTCTTCATTGAAAATTAGAAATGTCAATGATTGTAAAAAGACATACGCTTTGAGCATGGAAGGAGCCAATACAAATTGATAACTTAAAAAATGAATCAGGACAAGATTGGAAGACAATCTTTTTTTGAAAAAGTACTAACACTAAGACAAATTTGAGGATATATGGATTATTGAAATTTCTTACAATTAAAAAAAAAAGAAGAATCAAAAAGTTAGAAAATATATTTTGATTACCAAATATAAATGGAAACCCAATTCAGTAGCGCAGTAATCTTTTTATTCTGAACTCAAGAAAAGTAACACCATTTTACCCTTTCATTAAAATTGGTGCATGAAAAAGACTGAATCACTTTTTTCTCGAAGCCTGACCATTGTGATTCCCTAAATTTAAGGATTCATAACAATAAATTACAACGACTGAAGGCCTTCCAGATCAACTTTGCATGCCTTATTGTTCAACAGGAATGTCATGAAGTGACACATCTTTGGGAGCTTATTTGCTCTCATGAACAGAAAAGCAATAATTTTCAGAAGATAGCGTGGAAGAAATTCTGCTCCAATTTATTTATTAAATCTACTTGCTGCTCCCCTGTCATCCAAACACCAGTGGTCTTCTAATGACAAAAACACGACAGAAAATTTTGTCAACCTTTTGGTAAACCCAAGGTTGGTAAAGTGGATCTTATTTTGGCCTTACTGTCTGAAACATTCTGCAAGAGATTCTCTGAGAGAAGTGTCCCTTTATGTACAACTCAAATAAAAAAGTTAAGGACCACTTACAGTCACATAGAGCACAGCGAAACATAAAACATGACACAATCTTACATGGTTTTGGGCAGATCTTTATTCATCCAGCTATTCTTTACAAATAAATTCTTTGCATTCTGAAATGGTACATGGGTGTTTAGTGGTTTTGAAAGAGGTAGCTCCTTTTTTTCGAAATTCACCATCTGCCAACAATTAGGGCTCAAAATCATGTGAAGCTCCCATTTGCAAGCAAACACACATTGCAAAGTTATCTCATTGACTGAAAGAGAGTTCTCAAAGTCACTTGTGGAATTGCTTGCCATTCCTGATCCAGAAATTCGAAAAGTTCATCCATGGCTGCTGGTGCTCTCTGATGTTCTATGGGGTGATCAACCAAGCCTGGTAATGAGTTGCAGCTGCAGGAAGTCCTCGACAAATCTGGCCCAGTGATGCCTGGCATTGTTGTTCTGGAGTATCATCCCCTGATTGACAGCCGGTAGAGTAGAAATTGCAATGGGGCTGAGGATCCCATCCCTGTAGCAGGTACCCATTAGATTGCCTTGAATATGAAGAAAGGAGGTCCGGTAGTTAAATCCATTGCCACCCCACAACATCACAGATCTTCCTCCCTACCAGGCATGCTCCTGAACACAGTTGTCATGGGAGCGCTCTCCATGATATCTCCAAACACAGATCCTGCCATCATTGAAAGACATGGTGAATTTGGACTCATCAGTGAAGAGCACATTAGACTACTGCTGTCATGTCCACCTCAGGTATTGGATGGACCGGCTTCTGTGCCCATTCTGGTGGGCATGTGTCAAGGGAGCACACACTGCTGGTCGTCTTGAGTTAATGCCATTCTCATGTAGTCGGTTTCTGATGGTCTGTTCACTGAGTCCAACGTAGCCTGGGTTAAGCACCTGCTGTCTGATTTGCTGAGGAGTACAGAGTCTGGTCCTCCAGGCTGTCCTGACTATCATTCAGTCCTGCCATCTTGAGGTATAACGTGGTCATCCAGACCTCCTCCTCTTGTCGGTAGATCCTGTTGCAGCAACTCAGTCTTTCAGTCTGACAATCACTGAGTGACTCACTGCAAGCTGTTTTGCCACTTCTCGGACACCAATACCCTCATGTAGCCAGGCTAGGGCTCGTCCCCTGCCAATGATGTTCCAAGTTGTCTTGGAGGCTTTGCTGAAAAGCACTGAACAATTACTACCTCTGGACTGGTCAAACTCACACAGACAAGAGCAAAAGAAGCGTGACTTCCCCTGAGTTGAATTTGAAGACTAATCACTCTCTTAAAATCGAGTGAGAAATTGTTGACAACACTATCAAATCTAAAGAAAATGGACCCACTTTCATCCAGGAGCAAGCCTAAAATAAACAGAATGAGAAGCGTCTATTCAACATTGTAAACAATGATGACTTATACATGAATGGACATCAACTTATTTACCTATCTGGGGAGAATGAGTTTAACATGTGTATTCAAAGATACTCTACAGCATCCTACAGTGTTCCAAAGCTTTCTTTGAGTAGAGTATCTATATAATATAATTCACCTTTTCAAAACGGCGATGCCATAAATTTCAGACTAAAGGCCTTGCCTCCCCACCTTTAAAGCTTGTGATGTAAACAACAAAGCAGTTAATACACAAAAGGTATGTGTTAAAGTGTTGATGGTTTATTTTGATAGATTTCCCATTTTAATCCGAACTGGCTTTCATGGTAAAAACTAACCAAGTTGTTACAGTTTCCACAACTCATGTTGGAAGATTTAGCATTTTAATTTCAAGTAGCTGGAATTTATTCTGGATTGGGTGAGCAGAAGACTGTCAATGATATATCAGCAATGATCTTCAATTTGCTTCTAATGTGAGTGACAGTTAAAATGAGATTTAGATCAGTGACTAAATGACGAAAAGAAAGTGGTGATATAGCCAGGCCTTTTCTCATCGACTTCGGTAATGGAAATGACAATTTCAGTAGTTTAATGGGATGATGTTGAATAAGTGTTTTTACAGATTCTTGAGATTCTTTTGTGGCTTATTTCACTCATTTGTGAAAAAAAGACGAACAAAAAAAGATTTTGTTTAAATTCAGTGAGTCTGGCTGATGTACAAGTGTGCCTTATAGTTTGATATTTTTCCATGCTTAAGAGGCATAGCAACTCAATTTCATCCTGAATGCTACGAGTTGTGTCACTGTTTTATATGCTGACCTATCTGTATCATTATAATCTTTCTTCTTCTTCTTCTCCTCTTCCTCCTGTTCTACTTGTTCTTCGTCCTGGTCTTCTTGTTCTTGTTCTTCTTGTTCTTCTTCAACTCATTACAGTGGTCTACGCTTAAGTCGGAGGGACATAATATAAAAAAAATTGAGTTATGTGTAAATCGACTTACGAATAAATTGTGCCACACAACACAAACACACATTCATCCCCAATCAGTCTTCAATTCACATAGCCTATGACCTGGGCCTAGGCCTACACAATTGTATCATTGTGTAGGTCTGGGCCTAAGCCTTATAACTTATAGTATAGGTTATCGGTACGTTGAGCGTTGAGTATAAAGCAGAAAGGGTGGGGTGTTCAGCGGATAATTTGATTGGCATGCGTGAAGATCGACTTATTGAATGCAATATATATATAACATTTTGCTCGGCGGGACAACGATAAAAGATTGACTTACAAGTAACTCGATGTCAACTTAAGTGCTTTTTATGGTCGTTTGGGGTCGGGGCACAACAAAATAATCGACTTGGCTGAAAATCGACTTAATCGTCATCGACTTAAACATAGTCTGCTGTAATCTATTACTGGTTTAAGAAAGGTTTTCAATCAACCATCTAATGATCAGGAACAATCTTCATAGTGTGGCAGAATGGCTGTGGGTCAAGACATTCGGCTTGTAACGGCAAGGCCCTGAGGCCACACTATGATGCTGTTTAGTCCTTGGGAAAGACATTTAGACATATTTCCTCACCCACCTCAGGGCTTATTGATCAATGACAATAGGAAGAGGAAAATGGTGTCAGTATGCTAGAGCAAATGCACCTGTGAAATGGCTGTATCTCTGTATGCTCCATATAGAGTTGAGAGCACTTGGTTAAAAAAAAAGCCTGTTGGGGAACACGGCTGCAGCACTTTGAGCACATATAGTAGCGCTATATAAAGGCCGTGAAAAAATGCTTTAATTCATATTCTCTTTCATATATATTGACTAACCCAGTCAAACTGGATATTACAGTCAGTGTGCATGTCTAGTTGAAACTGCCTAGTTTGTTCTTTCTCTGTGTCTGCGGGCAGTTGACTGAGTAGCATCTTTAAGTTGTTATTACTGTGTTTGACGTAGATTGTGGTACTGAGGTGGAGTCCAGATTCAGATTTGGATAATCAGTTGCCTTAGCTGATTGAGATTCATTTCTACAAGGATTTCAACTTGCTTTCTCTATCTGTATCTACAGTGTGATCCAAATTTAGGCGTAGCTATACCCAGTGCAGAAAATAATGCACACATGTCAACAGCTCTACCCCTTTTTTCAATTTTCCTCGTTTCTGCAATTGTCCTGCTTGTCACATTGCAATGGTGCTGACAAGTAGGCCCATGCAGTTTGAACAGTATAATATAATAGCACTACGCCTACATTATGCATGCCGTGAAAAGTCAAAGCGATCACAGACAACAATCTGATTCAGCCCTCACTCCATTATGCAGCATCCAAGTTGTGAAACCAGACGAAGATGATTTAAATTGCTTTGGTAGAGCCACAATTTAAAATTCGGTCAAGATCCAGTTATTTAAATCTGGGTAAACCCAGAAATCCAGTTCTCTGAAAACCAGCACTAATACATTGGCATGTTATTCCAAAAGCTTTAAGTGTCTGGGGAAAAATAAGTGTAAGTAACTGTCAACTCTGGATGTTGATAAGGTATAAGTTTGATTGCTTGACTTTCTGGTTGTTTGTCTGTTTGGATCAATATGATGTTGGTCTGGCAGTATATCAGTAAGTCCATGTTTGCATTTTTAATATGTCGTGACTTTTATTCAGCTAAATTTCATTCATAAGTACTTATTCGTCCAAATAAAGAACTTCATTTTCAGATGTGCTATAATGTTATCACAAAAACATATAATAAACAATACAAAATCAAATGGTTCTATAATATAGGGCAAAATTGTCACGTTAAAGTACGATGCTAAGATATCAAAACATACAGTAAATCAAACATAAAATGAATATTTGTTTATAATATTACTCCTGAGGGTAAAAAAAAAAAAAAGAATTTAAACGAAAATCTGTTTAAGTATATATGGAGGTATATTTGTTTGTCTTTTTGATGTAGATTTTGTAATGTGCTTGCTTCATTGGTGTTTGTCTTCTTTTATTGAAATGATTTTAAGTCTCCGCTCCTCTATCCTAGTCTTTGAAACTTTTATGGTGTCATTCCTTCGTTATGAATCTCATGGCCCTGTCCTGGATTTCCCATATCCAAGGATGCAAAATGTATTGACTGTGCCAACAAACAAGTTGCATCTGACTGCATCCACACTCTCCATAAAAAATAGAAAAGTATGGGTGATATTTCTTCTGCCTAAACCACTCATGACCAAAATACAGTATTCAATCGGAAAGCAATCTTTTTTTTATATAAAAAGGGAAAAATTCATCTGAATAGAAAAGAACAACCTTCCAATGGACAGTAAATATCATGAAACAAAACAGGATTATCTAATTAAAAACTGCCTGACCTGTTTGACCTTGGCACACTGCATCAATTGCAGCCATAATAGTCTTTGGTGGGGGTGAGGTAAAGACAGACCCAAATGCTGTAGCTGTCAACATGCCTTTACCAGTAAAACCTGGGAAGATTGCAGGGAGGAGGGTAAAGATTCTATATATTAAGAGAATATCTTAATTTAATAGGGCATTGTGTTCGTAAATATTCATTTTCTTTTGGTTTACATTTTATGATATCTCCCCACACAGCTTTGTTAGCTGTATCATCTTATCCTCTCTCACCATATCAGTAAAGAAAATTTAAGGTACTTACTACCAGGGTTCCTACATAATTGCCCTTTCATCATCTATAAATTTAAGTGTTATGAGTTGCTCCATCTGAGTATGATTTTTAAAGTCAAGCCTGTGATGCCAACACCATTTTGCCAAAATTAAGTAGACAGCACAAAACAACACATAGAGAGTAACATAACTTAATTATTTTTGGTCCATTGCTATTAAGTCTAGGATACTGAACCAAAGCAAAATCCATTATTTGATCAAAAAGAGCATCTTTTCAATCCTTTAAAAATTAATTTGGAGATTGATTATTTATAACATTTTATTCACTATTTATTTATCTATTTATTGGGTTTATTCACCTACGCCTTTGTTTAATAATCCACACATTTATTCACATATTCATTCATTCATTTAAAGTAATATATTCAGAGGTTTGTAAAGTGCTTTGAGCTTTGTAAAAGGATTAAGCGCAATATAAGTTCATTATTATTATCATTATTATATTGGAAGTAGTAGTAGTAGTAGTAGTAGT
>JAOWAY010134739.1:0-10732 GCA_028565895.1 Goniobranchus geometricus
TCTCTCTCTCTCTCTCTCTCTCTCTCTCTCTCTCTGTCTCTCTCTCTCTCTCTCTCTCTCTCTGTCTCTCTCTCTCTGTATACCACAAACACACTGTCATTGTGAAAGCTACACTACTTTGAACAACCTATGTGCTACTACTGAGCCAAGGGGGCCCTTTGTCGCAGCTAAGAGAGAGCATTTGAAAATGCGAACAGAGAGTTTGTATTATTTCGTTTCGTATTAATAAATCACTCTATATATCAATAGATGTAGCTGTAACTGTTTTGTTTGTTGGTCTTCGAGTGAGGGTAAGTAACTGCTCAGCCATTTTCAATTTTAAGAATGATAAAAAAAATTGTTTAACTTATCAGAAATGCCCACAATATCTTTCTTCTTCTTTGATAATTTGACTCTTTAGTTTTCCCATATAAAACTGAAATGAGATGTGAGAGAAAAGAAATTCAACAACATTCCATTTCAAATGCTATCACGGAACAGTATTTGGTTTTAGCCTTCTTGAATTACTTAGAATCAGTTATAATAAATAGCTTCTTACCCTTGTTGAAAATAGGCTTGATTGACATGGGAAAGAAGATGATGTCGTCCAGCTCATGAGCAAACTTATCTTCCTATTCTATGGAACGGATCAGAAAAAACAGTGTCTCAAAATCAGTATTTTGAGGCCAAAACCAGATTTCAGACGCCCCCTTTTAAGAGTTTCTCAATAAAAGGGAAGGTTTTGGACCAATGTTTTTCGTCAGATACACTAATAACAAAGTGAAAACAGACAATTTGAGCATAAAACATAGGATATGTCGAAAAAGATGAAAATGAATCAAAATAGAGGACATAGCTGATTGTCCTTAAGCTGCAGAGAGTTTTTTAATCTTGTCCTTCACTTTTTTTGCGTAATCCAAAACTTAGACATTTCAACACATTAGATTTAAGTGAACCTTTTGAAAGTGTTTTTGTTTACATTGAGTTTTTGAATGGAGAGCAATCATTTTAAAATTGCATCTTCCCCAGATGAGGGCCATTCATCCACAAGCATGCTTCTACCAAGGCCCCCACCCTACACAGAAAAATCTCGGCCAGAGAGTCTTGGCGGAAAACAAATATTCCTCTCACCCACAATTAGACATGCTGGTGGGAACCAGTTTTCTCCAAAGCACAGGTTTGTATCACACAGGCATTTTGTCAGATTCTTAAGGCAAGAGACATTATCCTTATGCCGTATGGTATAAAAAGAAAACAAGTGTCATAAGGTAATCAGGATCATAGGTATAATTTGAAAGACATGTTGAGTATGATTTAAAAAAAGAAAAGCATTTTAACTCACTTGAGACTGATCACGCAACATTTGCGTGACAGCCTCCTGTTGCTGAGGACTGATCACGCACCTGTTGTGTGAACAACTTTATCAATCGAAAGTCCCCACTGAAAGCACACAGGACTTGTGTGACGCATCTCTTACGTTTGTAGGGGCTCTTGCTTATCTTCGCACCAAGTTTAGCGTAAGTACCACTGATATTTTTAATCTCTGGCCAGTAAGGGAATTTTACTCTTGTGGCTGAAATTTTTTACACTACTGGCTAGCAACAATGTCAACAATAGGTTGTCGTCTTGAAGAGAGACAGTGGATATGAATGTTTTTTAGATCTCTGCTGACAGTAGTGACTTAGAACATGATCTAATCAATCATCTAGACCTAGAATATGTGCCACCAGCCCATGAGATCACTGAATTTGAAAATGAAGCTGGTCCAAGTGGACTTGATGTGGATCTCAAAGAAGCACCTAGGTGTGGTGGTAGTTCTAGAACTAGATCTATGTCCCCTTGCAATGTTTCTAGATCTAGGGAGAAAGATGAAGCGAAAGTTTCCCCTGCATCTAGATCTAGAGGTATAGTACTAATATTCTTCACACTGCAGGCAGTGATGTAGAATTTTCAGAAGAGAGCAATGGAGAAATCGAAACTGGTGAAGTTGATGTCTCGATCTTAGGTACCTTGCACCCCATTTTTCTGATTCCAAGGCTTTGTTGGGTCAGAAAGGGCAAATGACCTTCAACCTTGCCTACCATTAATGTTAGTGAAGCTAATGGGCTAATGTAGAAGCCAGTAACCCGCGTAATGCGTTAAAATTAATCCATGTCTCCTCAGTATGCCAGGAAGCACAGCAGGGATAGATTTTATTATGTAGTGTGGCACAAGAAACTGACTTTTTAAATGGAACACTTAACTGTCCCTTATACGGAAATTGACCCGGAACTGACTTTAAATAAGTGAATTTAAATAATAGCCAGTGTGTTTGCAAGATATTATCAACCTTTTCCCTTCAATACTGACATTTTTATAGAGCATCAAAGTGATAGTCTTCCCCATGCGAACATGCATGCTGTAAGAGTCAATCAAAATGTCAGCAGTTGATTGATGAACAATGGATGACACTTCAGGTCAATGGGTCAAGCATTTATTGGTTTAAGCAGAATCTAATACTATGGTGACTTGAAAGTGGGACAAGCCAGAAGAAGAAGAAAAAGTAGATTTAAGTTTGAGCCTAATGTTACATAAAATTATAGTTTCAAAAGTAGACAGAAAAATGTGTGTATTGACTAAATTGTACAACAGATCATTTCTGTGTCAAAGAATCTAATTTAGCATTTGAAAACAATCACCAGGTTCACTGATCCAAAAACCAAAAAGAATCACGACGCTCGAGTGGCCTTACAAGTGTGGGTCAAACCAGGCTCCTACAAAGTCAGTCCACAGTGCGATGAAGACAAGGCACAGGTCGACCCACATTTCAAGAACTCGGAGATTGACTGGGTCACGAAAGAACGGGGATCCACCATGCTTCATGCTTTGCTGCTTCGAGTCGAATGAATGCAAACTCAGCCAAAACTATTTGAAATCCTCATCAGTATTTTTTTTCTTTTTTTGCGCGTACTGTTTTCCCCAAGATCCTTCCCCCTCGCAAAGTGCCCTCCCCCACTCCTCAACCCACTCACCTATCTCATCCACCCATTACCCATAATGCTCAGTTTCTTCATTCTATTGCAATGTGAAGAGTCACAATGATAAGGAATAAATAATTCATGATCTCTTTTTTTACCAATGGAAGCTGCATGAAAAGATTTGTATTCTTTTTTTTTTTTTTTTTTAATTGAAGCAAATTTTATGGAAACTGTTCAAAATTGTAATATTTGAATTTATGATTGATTAAAACTGTGGGGTGTATGATAAATTTGATGATTGTCAATATGATTTTTGCCATTTTTTGTCACATCATGTTGACTTTTTCCAAATATATTCATTTTCCCCTTTGGAAATAATATTAATGATTTTGAATTTTGGAAAAATTGCAAAACAAACAAACAACAACAACCAACAATCCAAACCCCAGCCAGAATTACTTTTGTAGAGAAATAGAAATTGTAATTCTCATGATGAAAATTCTTTGCGAGGAAAAATCATGTTGAAATTTTTCATGAGGATAGAGGTATAAATGGGTGGAAATTTAACTTCCCATCATGGGAAGTGGTAAAATGTTTATTCTTATTCTTGGAATTCTTCATTAGGAAAGACATAGGAAAATTAAAGAAAAAGAAATTTAAATTGTCATATTGGACGTATTTTGCAAGATGTTCTTATTCCTGTTAAATCATTCAGTTGTCCCATCATTTACTTTCATCTTCACGTCTTCAGCTTTAGGCGCTTGTGATTTTGTGATTTATTTGAGCTTTAAGATTTAAGACTTTATTGCTTGCTCTCAGTGTCACTGTAATTTACCTTTCAGAAGAAGAAAAGAGAACAAGATAAGAAGAAGAAGAAGAAGAGGGAGAAGAAGAGCAAGATAAAGAAGAGGAAGGAGAAGAAGAAGAAGAATACATACAGAAGACCCAAAAATAGGAAAGGTTTTGTTTTTGTTCTGTTTTTTTGGTCATTTTCCTGCTAGTGCACCTTTGTGATCCCTTTGCACCATCCAGTGAGTGCTGTATGTACATGTCATTCCTTGTTCTCTAATCAAATGCCCTTCAGCACGACTTTTCTGGCAAACTGAAAAATACTTTAACCACTATTATCATTAACTTGCCAGAATCTTTTTAGGAAAGCCTCTCTTATTGCAGCATAATTGAGGTTATGTTTTAACGGACTGTCTGGAAAAATAGCATTTCACAGTTGTGGAAACAGTTGGAAGAAGGAGAAGAAGAAGAAAGTTTTATTTATTCTCACATGCTTAAAAGAAGTCTGAAGTGTGAACATTTTTTTAAAAGTCCACATCAACTCAAGTCAAGACCTTATTTGAATGAGTTGCATCAAGAGTGAATCTCTCTGAACAAGATCTTCACCCACATCTAAGATTTATCCTGCAGCATCTTCAGAATCCATCTCTACATCAACCTCATTAAATTTTATCGTTAAAATTATTGGCAGGGTTTGAAATGCAAGTCTGGCCACTTGAGCAAGATTAAATAAGGTACTGAAAGCTTTGGTTTCAGAAATCTGTGTCGAGCATCAGATTAGTCATAATTTTATTCAATAACGTGAAAATGAAAGAAGAGCTATTCAAGCTTTTTGTTTGAACAAATTTTATTCAGAAGATCTCTCATTTTTAAAGTTCTGAATATCCTGTTTTAACTGAAATGTGTCTCATCTCTTTAAGAACTAGTGCAATGGGAGATTACAAGAAAGGGCAATTAGGGAAAAGGAGAATTGTAATGGAAAGTTGGTGACCAAATCTGCTTGTTTAGCAGCAAATGTTGAGCCTGTCTCAACTTACAATTTGTCTTATGTGCCCAATCTTAGTCCAGAGAAAATAGTGTAAACCCATCCATTTGACTCACCAGTTCTAAAGTAGATGGTTGTGATTTAATCAATATTATTTGACAAAAAACAAAACAAAAACCCAACCCGAAACCAGTGAAAAGAAATTCTAGCAAAACAAACCAGTTATTGCCTTCTACAGTTGGAAGACTACTTATAGAGTTTCTTTAGAAATAGCTTTCTATTGCAAGTTTTAAAATTTCATCATTTGCATTTGTAAACTCAGTGTCATGAAAAGACGGGAGGACAAGAGGCCTCAATAACAAATAACAAATGTACATACTCCTCAACCATAGAGACGTATGCCCTGAAACAGGAGCCCAGGGATACCAATTTTCAATATGCTACAGTGCGTGTTGTGGCCATATGATAGAATCTGATGGGCCCCACGGGTTGCTTTTGAAATGAAACACCCTGTATTATTATCATGCAGAGGAAGGAACAATAAGCTGATGGGCTTATCACGTAAACGCCCGCATAACTTATTTTATTTTGTCTTTCAGAATCCATGTTCACCATGAAGGTAATAATGCCGTTGTATTATGTTTATATGTATAAAATGTATGTATAATATATACAATATTGGTCCCTTCTTATCTTATGATAAGGGGGTGGGGCTGGGGGGGGGTATGCTGGACTCATGATATTTATGATTACACATGTATAGTGAGTGTATTTTTCCATGTTCTGAGGTGGGCATTATATTGTGTTTCTTGAAGATGACACATACATAAACATATTGTTTGGATATCCTTATGTTAGGATGAGGACGCAGAGAAGGCTTCAAGATTGAAAAAGCTAACGCTTGTGGTACAGTACTGCTTGCCAAGTGGGGACAATTGTGTGAGGAGCGCACACAGAAAGCTTGCGGTGGATGCTTTCTTTTGGTGTTTTCCCAATTGAAAGTATGACAATAAATTCCTATCTTTTAGAAATAAAGCAATGACTGATTTGTGCCTAGCCTTCAACCATTTTGATAGTGCAACAGTCAGATTTCCAACTAAAACTAAATGAGGACGAGACTGAATCGGCTATTTTTGGAAACAACAAGCTGTTAAAGACTTATTTTGATAACTATAGTGACCATTTGATATAATATGTAATTCAAATATTGAAATGTCTAATGTTGTAAAAAAAATCTTGAGGTCTATTTTGATTCATGTCTGTCTATGGAAAATCACATAAGTAAAACTGTACAAACCACTATGTTTCATCTGAAACATATAAGAAATATCAAGATGGGTTTTTTTTTATTATGAGAATACTGCCAAATTGCTGCTTATGTCATTAATTACAAGCCGACTAGATTACTACATTATTTTTTATTTGATGGAATATTGTACAGGCTTCAGAACGTTGAAAACCATGCTGCCAGAATAATTAGCCTGAAAAGTAAAAGTGTTCATATTTCGGAAACCCTTATCAATTTAATCTGGTTGCCCATTAAACAGAAAATTGATGTTAAAATGCTATGTATCACTTATAAATAATTTTTTTCAATGAATTAGATCAGCATGACATGATATATAATGATCCTGAAAAAAAACTTGTACATTGCACGATAAATAATGAGGGTAAGATTTTATTTATAAGACACGTCAAAACTTTTTCCAATATCAGCTTTGTTACGGGTGGCCGTCTTAGAAAAACGTCCATAAGAAAGAGCAATTTGTCCCTTGCTTTTATCTCTGTTTACAGTTTTTTTTACAGTGATCACGGCTTCCAATCTGATTTCCCTGTTTGTCCCTCCCTCTGCTCTTCTGAACTTCCCTTTCACTTTGGCCCACATTATAAGTATGTGACTCATTTTGTCAGTTTTCATGATAAATAATAAAATAGTTTAAACATAGCTTGAAAATAACATCGTCCAATCAATCGACCATATCGAGGTCGATTTCAATCTTCTCCGCCCTTCTTCTTAAAGTAATAGAAAAGGCGGTTGCCATTTTGATTTCTAAGCAGGTATTCAAGCGAAATAAAAAGCCGCTTTAAGTCAACATAATATCCCGTGCCATTAGAATAATGAATTGCTTTACGGGCCTTTTTTTTTCTTTTCTTTCTATCGTCTGGTCGTCAATTTGTTTTTCTCATACGCGAAAACGAAAAGATTCACAGGTTAGGCAATGGCGTCAACAACGTGACGAAGCCGTTTCATATTTATAGCATTTGCTTCATATCAAAGACTATTTCAGGTAGAATTTTTTTTCTCTCAAATGGAGAAAGTTAATTTTCAGAAAAGGGCTCACTTTACTATATTGCTTGGCAGATTCCGTCACATTGTTTTAGCTTTTGGATCTTGCTTCCCTCTGACATCTTGAATCTTCAGACTGGTTTCAGTCGTAAAGCCAAACCTAAAAAAAAAAGAAATTGGAACTTGAAGAAACATGTCAATGCTGTAGAATTGTATTCCATTCTGCTTTTTTGATTTTGATGAAAGTGTTGGGTTTTATTTTTTTAATCAGGAGACAAATTCACTTGGTAAACATTGTTTAGACAGAGCTATGATTTGTTGTCAGATTATGACTAGAATTTTTAGAGCATTTTTTTTTTTAGCCTCAGGTCATTTTTGTCTTTTCTTGTTTTTTTTTTTTTCCTAACTTACTATATCATTTTCATTTTGAAACAATTTAAATGGTGTCTCCATAAATTTGGGTGGGTCGCCATTCATTCTCAGGAATGTTTTTAAAGATCTTAATGTTAATATGACTTTTGAATTTTGGCAATTTTTTGTTGTCAAGTTTTACTCATTCCTTCTCATCTTTCTTGGATTTATTAAAAGATGTCATGATGGTATTGGTGTCTGTGTCGTTTCTTTATTTTCTTTTTTTGGTCTCAATTTCATAAGAAAATTTGGGGAAGAAAAGGGACAGGGGATGGGCCATGTGAATGATCAAAAAATGGATGTTGTGGTTGATTGAAAGCAAAATCATAGATTTTAAGTTTGGTTGGATTTTAATTCTGATCTTATGATTGATATAAATAACAATGAACAGGTCAGAAGTGATGTCATTTTCTCTTGTCCTGATTTGTTACTAAGCTTGTTGCATAATTTAGTGCACCTATATTATAGAAATGGTCAGATAATTATTTAATGCAAATTTGCATTTAGGTTTTGGTGCCATGAAATCAAACTGATCTTTTCATTTTTTGAAAAAATACAAAATTTTAGTTTCTGAATATCTTTCTTCCTGAAACATTACAACTTGTGCTTATTAAAAGGCTGAGTTAGCATTTCAGGTGGATACTGCCCCTTGTCTTTTTTTACCACGTTTTAGACTTCTGTTAGCCCTTTTAGTGGTCATAAAATCCCCAACTTTTAGGTTGTGTTCCTTCAGAAATATCTCGCCTCGGATTCTCAATAATTTCAACATCTAGTGCTGATACCCGATTATGGGATCAATATTATTACAGCATATGTTCTACAATTTGGGAATGCCTGAACAAATTAACAAAAAAAACCCCAAAAAACAACAACAACAAAAACTCACCTCAAAACAAACCAACCAGGTCAACACAAAGAAAATTTCCAGATTTAAGAGGGCGGTGAAAGTTCCTGCAATTTCTATGAGTTATTCAGCTTTGCAAGGAAGAACTGAAATCTGAAGGCAAAGTTATTTGGAGATTTGGAGAAAAGAAACTTAAGTTTGTAGATGCTAAGTTAGAAGCTGACTGCAGAATTTATTTCAAACAAGATTTGTAATTTATACAATAAATACAGTAAGAGTTGTACTTAATTTAATACTTTAAGGAAAAGGAATTGGAAAATCTGGGGGAAGGGGAAGAGCACGTTTTTAGGGAAAAAATATCAAATTAGCCTTTAAGTTTGTCCTCAAATTTCTCCTAATAATTAGAGAAATTATCATTGTCATCATCTAACTCAATCCCAAAGACCATATTTGCATTCCGGTCGTTACTGTCTGAAGTAAGCTTAATGCCATATCTTCCAAACTTGAAATTAATTCTGTTAAATGTTTTGTTTTTGTTTTTTTTAAACAGTGCATTAGTGAATTTGAATGAAATTTGCCTCTCACTTAATCTGTCCACTTGAAATGAAATGATCATGAAAGATTCCTTTCAGCCATTTCATTTTCCCACAAGGTTTTTTTTTTTTCTTATAGAAACACCGAACTTCATAGACAATAACTAAAACAAGCATACGTCTGATATACATAAATCAATATGACAGACTTGTACACCTTGTACAGTGGTTTAAAGTTTTGTGCAATTTTTTTTTTTTATTATTATGGACAAAAATATAGGAAGTGATCTTCATTGTGAAGTTATCCGCATAATGATTTAATTAAAATAAACAAACCAGGATGACAACCATTTCCATGGTAACTGATATTTTTGAAAACTTTTCTGTTCTTTTCTCCTGATTCAAAGAAACTTAATGTAGACTTAAGACTGCAAATATCCTCTCATAGATGAAAAAAAGAAAAAAAAAAGAAATTTGAAAAAAACATTACCCTCACTCCCAATATGGACCCTGGATTCTTCAATTGAGATGAAGAATAAGAACACTGCTAGTTCTCCCTATGTAATTCGTAAAAGGCCACTGAGGGTTAAAAGAGAGATCCTTCTTTCATCTGTCTCCTGTTAGGTTCTCTTTTGTATCCTCAGAGGGGAGAGAGTTTTGCTTGGAGAGAGAGGGAGGCATTTTTCATTGGCTTTGCCCCATTTATGTGCATTGCATGACTTTAAAATACTATTGGGGTCACTTTCTGTGCATATTGACTGAAGAATACTTTTGTACACAAAGGGTGGGAGAAAATCCTGAATGGTTATTGCCGTGCTCATTTTGGGGCTTGATGGCCATTTTTTAAAGTTAAGTTTTATAGGTTTTTTCTGAGTTTTTTTGTCTCCAACTCATCTCTCCATGTAGCCTTTAAATTATCTTATCTTGTGTTTGTTTGTTTTATGCTTATCATTTATTTTAAATGTCTGTTCTCTTTTTTGGTTTCTTCTTTTCCTCATCTGAAGATCTTTTCGACAGCTTCTGCCCTCTCTCTTACTTTTAACTAGCCTTTCGTCTTGCTTTTTCAATGGGTGCTGAGATGAACTTTTTAGAGCCATAAAACAACAAACAAACAAACAATTACCCTAAGACAAGACCTTTCAAGTTTCTTGGTCATCCTCCCACAACTGTCTGTAAGCTCTTCCCCAAACTGATTGCAGGCCTCATTTTAAACTGCCATTGTCATGTAAGAATAGATCTGATTGACAATTGTATATCATCAGCTTTATTGATATGGATTCTGGAATCTGTATTATGCATTTGATGAGATGTTTTCAAGTCAAAACAAACTTTGAAGGTGCACTGTAAGCTGTGTGGCATCATCTTCGTAAGACACAATCTGCATATCAAGGGTATCTTTCCACAATCACATAAGTCCGTTTTGGTAGTTTTGAGAATGACATAAAGATATTGTTTCACTTCTATCTGTGAAGATGTTGTGTAGTTTTGAAACAATAATGAATCCATTTATACGGTATCAAATGACTCCATTAAGAAGTTGAAGTATAAAATGATATTTTTATCGTCGTACACTGGTTTTGGGAACATAACAACCCTAAAAAAATCCACTTAGGCACTTGTGGAATGATGCTTACTATATGTATAGGATGTCCTTTCCATAGCATGTTCATATAGACCTTCCTCACTACACATATCTTTTTGGCTTTGAAAATTTAAACCCCTTTGTTTTATATATAAATAAGTATAGAGAATTTATTTTTCATTTAAAACTTCACCACGTTGCAAACATGCGAGTGGGTCGGCTAAAGCCTCGGCAACCTGTGAACTGATCCGGGCTTAGCAGAGAAAACTGGCTGGCTGCGCGCCTGGTTATGGTTATTGCTTTTCTCCACTTTAACATCTTAAGCTTCAGACAAACGAAACCAATTGGGTTAACAATCGCTTTTC
>JAOWAY010134850.1:0-10731 GCA_028565895.1 Goniobranchus geometricus
AACAACAAGCAAAACAAAGAAAAGAAAACAAAAGAAAAAAAACAACAAAAACAAACACCCGCCCATGGTGCGATGTCAAGATAATCAGAACCCCCGTTCAGTTCAATTTGCAGTATACAAGCTTCGTTGTTTTTTTGTTTTGTTTTTTTTTTGTGTTTTTTTTTAAAGAAAAACTTTTATAACCGGACTGTTTTGTTTTTATCATATAACGAGATCCGATGATGCAATAATTCATTAGTTTCTAATAAAGGGAATTGTTTATTTCTTTTATGAAATTGATGCTCGCCTTTTGGATCAGCCATATCAGCTACTGAGTTGTTTGTAGTATGACGAATTTGTTCAGACGTTTGCAAGCAAATTAAGAGGACCAGAGTTTCAACCCATCTGGAAATACCTCATTTGCAAACATTTTCACAAATTCATGTCCACTTAAGGTAGAAGGCCTAGTCAGCCTGTAAAACCATCTCTTTCTACTCTTCATCTGAGTCTGGTACTTCAGTGGTGTGCCTCGGATTGATCGACTCCCTGTAGGAATAAAACTGATTCTCGTCTTTCCAGTTGTGATAATATTATATAATCTCCTTTCGAAAATTGCGGTACTTTTGGAAGACATGTTTTCTGACAGCAGTAATAGACAACTAGTACTTTTTAAGTCTCCCTTATGTTTTTTTCTCTTCTTTTATATTGGTGTTTCTCTCTCTTTGTGTGTGTGTGTGCGTGTGTGTGTGTGTGTGTGTGTGTTTGGAGGTGAGGAGGTGAAATTGAGCTTTAGTGAAATGATGGTCTGATCCAGAATGACTCTCATTTATATCATAGCAAGAAATCGATTTCATACTAAAGTAAATCCAAAATACCGACGGTCCACAAACTACATGTGACAGGATCTACAGGACTACTGAGTTGAAAGAATCAAACAGGGGCGGACCTCGCCCTTAAATCGTGGAGAGACACGTTGATTTCAATACATATAGTAAAACGCAACAAAAATGCAAGAAGATGAGGCCAAATGGACTATTTTCCTTATTATCATTTGTACATGAATTGAGCTTTCTTTTTCTTAATGATGCAAATTAATTAATGAATGTGATTTAAAATGTCCATACTCCAGATTACATGTAACTCATTATCTACTAACGTAACACAGCATTTAGATGAATGAAAATAAGACCAGCGGTAACAAGTGCGTCTAAAGAATCAAATTTCTATTCACAGTTGTTATACTAGAACTAATAGGTGGTCAGTTCATTGTTTTGTTTTTATCGCGAAATAAATATACTTGATTACTATTAAAAAATAAGTAAGCCTCTGCTCTGGAATATATGGTCCAAGAGGAAAGGACTTTGGAGAGTACTTGGAAGTTTGAAGGTTGTTGAATTAATGATTGAAAGAAAAAAAAAAATAAAACATCGCAATTGATATCCTCGTAAAATTTTACATAATAAGTAAGGGTGTGTCTAAATTTAGCATTTGCCAGTCTTTTCAATGGCCGCGATGGAAGGCTGGGTACACAAGTGAACGCAAATCATATTCATAACCTTGTCATACGTCATTCATACAAAGGCTTGGCCCTTTATGGAAATGTGATGAGAACCACTCACTACTCCAAAAACACCAATTAACACGGACCTTTAGTACCAGACTTTTATGCTTCTCTTTTTCACAATCCTTAACATCTTGCATGGTACGGTCAGACGTATAGATTAACACCGTATCGATTACCCAGACCAAGCGAGCCCATTTGAAAAATGGCCAGTTGAGACTGCACTGCTGCAATGAATGTGACAATTTTGTATGGGCTGGCTGGACGTCATCTGCGGTAATTGATGAATCCATTAGCAGTGGACGGAGCTGTCTGAAAAGTCTGACCTTTCCTGCTGCCTTAGGGACATCAACTGACATTGCTAAGTATGGGCAATAGTCATGTGACCCTTAAAGATTTAAGGCAAAGACTTTTTGATATAAGGAATAGAAAAGTCGATTAACTGAACGATTTTTGTATATTTCCTAAGCAGAAATAATTTGAATAGAAAAAAAGAAATAGTCTCAAATTTTGCACAGGATTTTACTAAAGTACCTTTTTTCTTCTGTGACGTTCCATAAAAAGCTAAACTTTATCACCTTTGTTAAATGTTCCAGGTATGTTTTTTGAAATAAACAGAAACGTTTTAAGATGTGGGAAATCCTCCCAATACAAGCAGAACGAAACTTAGAATTCCTCGCTGTTATATAAGCGACATTTTTACTCCTTCTGAGCCAATATCCTGAGGTTGCCACCTGTAATGAACTTTATGGCAGACATTATGCGCGCTACACGTTTCCGAAAAGTATCCTGCGTAGATGGTAGGCAATCTGCAAAGATGAATAAATACAATGAACTCATGGTTATTTGCTAGAATCGAATCCTGATAGTATGATGTCGTTATTGTGTGTAGACTATTATATGCAAAATGCAGAAAAGAAGAGTTGTTAACATCATGAAAAGACCGATTAAAGTCCGTATCCCCGTACGAATGCAAACTTGAAATCATTTATTCCATAGCAGGTCATTTCACTCTGATACCTCTCAACTACCTGGAGAACATACCGTGTAGCAGCCGTTAAGTACATTGCACTAGTAACTTTGACAAGCTCTTTTGCTGCCTTTTGCCAGGTACTCATTCACAACGGAGTCGGGAGAAGCAGAGTATGTTAAACACCTGACCGTGCCAGCGAGCCTTTTACCACGAGGACACGAACACTAGTGTACTGACCATGCTGAAGCCTTTTGGCAAGTTATTAAACCACTGAGCTGCCGACGCCTTCAAATCATCAATACACCTGATACAACAAGTATTGTTTTTGACCCCTACCACCATGAATGTTATTCTGTACCGCACTGTTAGGCCACGTGAACACCAAATCGTTGGCGACGCGTAAACGAATCGATTTTTAAATTTTGCTCTGGCCATTTCCACGAGTGCGTCCATCGGGCTCGAAAACGCTCCGACCCGTCTTTTCCTTCTTCCCACGGAACACACTTGTTAAGTTTTTCAATTTTAGTGATGGCGACAAAACGAGGGGAAAGATTGGACATAGATAGAGCGTTGAAAAATGTTTTTTTTTTTCGTAAAACGATAACAACTTGTTTAAAGTAGTCCAAGTGCGCGAAGACTGGTAATTTTGAGGCGCTGATTATGAATATAATACTCGTTTTTTTTTTTCAGAGAGCTCACAAAATTAAAACAAATATTTTGCTGTGGCTGACACCATCCCCCATGCGTCGCACGACAAGCCAACAAAAATAGCGCATACTATATTGCATCCGTCCTGTTCGTTTCCCAATGAAGTCGGGTTGTTTTGGGGTACACGGCTACATGGAATCTTAAGATATGATATTACATATATTACCGTAATGAGACGGTGTTCTATTTAGTGCGACTGACGGCCAATTTTTGGTCGGTTACATAATGCCTTGGTGGACTACTTTTAATGCATTTTTATCGTTTTACGAAGACTAACTTTTCAACACTTGATGTCAAATCTTTCCGGCTCATTTGGGGCCATCATCGATTGAAGTATGTTCCATAGGGAGAAGGAGGAGACAGATTGGAGGCTTTTCGAGCCCGGTGGATGCTTTCTACGGAAACGACCAGACCGAAACGTTAAAAAAATCGGCTGTGATATGTCTCGGTTACATTTTAATGGAAACGCGGCCTTAAGTCCTCTCCTCTTAGAATGCCGATGTGTAAGTGCCACAAGTTCCAACTTTGCCCATAATATCCGAGTGGTGATTCCTTCATGCAAATATTATATACGATGCAGTTAATGGTCGTACACATTTCTATCCCGGTCCTCTTCGGGATCTCCGGTGAGGTCTCTCCCTAAGCTCATCGCCCTAACGACGTTCCGACTAATGCTTTATGTTATGTCGCATTCTTTGTCTATTTAAAGACTGGTCTTGTATGTGTGCGACTGTTACCTCCAATCTATTAATAGGAAAAGATGACGCAGCAAACGTATTACTTTTACCGTGGTTGCCCTGTGTGATACGTGTCTGTGCCAATTACTCTAAAAGGGAAGATTAAATCTCAGACATCTAAAATCAAATTCCTGTGGACGAGGAAAGAAGAAAACAAGCCATCGAAAATCTATGATATTGGATGGTGTCTCAGCAGCTGAAAAGAATTATTGTAATATGGGACTTGTCTCTTTCTTTTAAACGTCTGCTCTCATTTGTCAACATCGGAACGAGTTCTTTCCCCTTGCCATGATAGGAAATGTTGCTTTTTCTGTTAGAACTTTATCATTACCCTAAACTATTGTACCGACAATGGATGTAAAGGGGACGACTTTTTAAAGTCGGAACAAAACATTGCCCTTGCCAGACAATATTTTATTTCTTTCGTAAATTTTTAGTTACGCCTGGCTATAGCATCAATAAAGTGACAAAAGGGGAGACTTTTCAACGCTGAAATAAGTCGTTTTTCACTTGCCAGACCATAGGTTGCTGTTTATTTAGGGCTTTATATTTTTCGCGCGGGTATTGTGTCCATTAACTGAAAAAAGAAGACTTAGATGAAAAAGGGCAAAATGTTAAGAAAGGTTTTTGAATCGAGACTTTTTGGTAAAGCTGGGTTCAGCCATCGTGTCTACAGACGATTACCTTCTAAAGTATGCTTCGTATCAAAGTTTGTTTCGTAACAAAACAAGAGGAAAATAATTAACGAAAAATATTTGAAACACAAAGACCCACAGCAATGTTAGTTATGGTATGGAATTTCTCACTGAGACATTAAGTATGGATTCTGGCTCAAATCCGTAAGTTAAAAGACTAATTGTGATGTTTGTAGAGCGATGCCGAGGACAATGTGGGGGAAAAGCTGACAGCTTTTTAATAGGTTGATAAACTGTAACCTCCAGGATATCTTAGATCATCTTTATGCCCTTAATTTCAAAGCAGAGGTCAGATTAATCCAAGTCCAGGAAAAGAAAAAAAAAACAAAAAAAAAAAAAAACCACACACAAGAAAAAACAACAACAACAAAGAACAACAAACAAACCCAATGACGCCCCCTCCTCCACCCTCCGCAATCGAAAATAGCAACAACAAAACAGAACGTAACTGACTTTTACCCCTTACAGCTATAGATTTGTTTCTGTATATTTAAATAGTAAATTTTGTTTATGTCACCACAAATAAACTTGTGAATTATTGTGAAGTGATACAACTATTAGATAAAAACGCGTGATTTCCGGTACACTAATTTAAAATAGCAAAAGAACAAACGACACAAACGACACAAAACAAAAAACAACAATCAAGGAAATAAACAATAAAAGCAACTGAGCGACTTTCAGAGAAAAAGTACTTATTAAAAGATAATTATTAGTCTTTGTGGGACTACCAGTATACAATACTGCTCTTTGTGCATGTTCATAGAGAATACAAATCATTTCCAGGACGCGCTGACGACAGAAACCATCACATTATGTACCAGACCTCACCATTTTGGTCTTTTGCAAATACATATGTACATGTATTGTATAAATAATATGTGACCGAAAATTACTCCACTTCTGGTTTGACACAATGTTATCTTCGACCACAATTCTAGACGCTTGTGGTAATTCAAACTAGATTGATTAGAATCTATATGAGGCCTAGAACTGAGTTAAAAACTAGTTTGTAGATCTCAAATCATGCTAAATACTATAGCTCTTATCCAAGCATTTGTTGAAACGATATATTAATTTATCCATGAATGAACAGCTGGCTGCTTTTTCTTTTGTACGTTCCTTACACATTTCATCAGTTTGATTCAAACTGATGGACATGGGACGCTGAGTTGACCTTTCCCTGCCCCTTACGGTCATGGGAGCGGCGGCCATATTGGATTTTATCACATAATTTCCTGTAGATTCCAATACGATTGGCCTCCAAATTGTGCACACTGGTTTTTTTTTGATAAGACATATAAGAAGAAACAGAAGAACTTTTGGTTATACAAGGATATGATTTTTGTTTAAAGAGTGCATAAAAATTATCAAAAAATACCACAAAATACATACAAATTCCTTTTTCACAAACGTGGAGTACATTTCGAGATTTCTGATGATTATGCTAAAGTGTTGGTCTAAGCATCACTGGCCTCAATTTCATTATATCTGATAATCTTTGGCCATTGAAAAGAATTTGGGTGGAAAATATGGAAAGAAATTATGAAAAGTGATGGCAAATCGCTTTACGGACTTTGGTACATGTAGATGCTGTTCTTGTGAGTTCCCATACAATTCAATGGTGACGTTGATAATAATGTATGGTTATGAAATGAATTGTAAATCGTTTATTTTCTCTGCAGTACTGCTGTTTTCCTTTTACATTGTTTACTTCATTAACAATAATGTCTCTTTTTTCTTTTTTAAAGAGTCTTGATTCCCCCCATCTCCTTTCCTCGTCGCATCAACATTGGTTTGCGTTTGTGATGACTGACGTCATTTCTGGGCTCATTGTCGATTTTTGGTGAATTCTTTTTTTATTGTCTGTGCAGGTACGTCTAAAATCAAACAGAATCCTGTTAGGTAATCTAACTCTTGGGTAGCTTGTAGAAATAATTAACACTGGTAAGATCGATTGTTCTGTTTTTTTTAACTTCACGTAATGTTCTTACCTTTAGTTCTGGCTGTGACTTTTTTGCAGGGATATTGAATATGATGACATATTTGTCGATGACTATGTCGTGTTGCCCTTCTCATAGGCTGATAAATGTGCCAAACAAGAGTATGGTCTTGTGGCAGATTTTAATGTTTGCTTTAAAAATCATTGTATCAGAATACTCGAATGAAACGAAATCACCGAGAGATTATAAAATTAGTACATTTTCAAAGGTAACAGGTTTTAGGGAATTTAATTTGATTTCTGTATAATACAAAGATTTTGACCATATTGATTCTCAAATAATCCTTGCTTGAATAGACATTTCGTTATAAAAATGGCGATATTGGCGGTACAGTCGAAGAAATTACAGGCATAATATTTTGCCTAGTGTTCGGAGGATGGTGACATTTTCATCCTCTCGTTTTTATCTGTAAAATATATCAGCTCGCTGGTCCAATTTATTTTTATAGGGGGTGGAGGGGCGGATGTTGTTATTGTTTGTTTTTTTTTGTTTCTTTAGACCCGCACTATTATGGGAAAAAAAAACTTTGAACTTCAAACTTCAAGGAATAGAATACAAAACTAAACTTTTTTTATTTTTATGTATTCAATTTACAAATGAAATATCATCATCAACGAAATCATAATCGGAATCTACAGTGTCAAAGCATAAAGAAAAAATGACTTTGAGTCCCATGTAAGATAAGCAATACGATAGGTCAACCAGACAGTCCCAATACGAACCAATATACATGTATATCATTGTCCCTACGGAAAAACAAAATGTCAAGGTCACATATGAAGCAGTATTCAATGTCACTGTCATAAGCAATCAAATCAACGAAAAGTGACAAACAGAAATTTATAATGATATCTCTGAAAATGAATTTATAATGGCAAGTAATTTTTGTCATGGTTGGGACATGTCACAGTTGGCAAACAATGGAAAATGATGAAGAAGCACCATAAACTTGAATCTTTTTGCCTTATTCTCCAATTGAAGTGCTGGAGAATAAATTGAATCTTTTCTGAATAGTGAAATAATACCGATTTCGACAACTTCAACTGAATAAGCCCATTTAGCTAGGAATTTATTCAAAAATTAAAAAAAAACCCAACAAACATCACCAAAGTTGCCCCATCCATGACATATTGTCTCGAATGAATTCATGATAAGTCAAGACCAGTCTAATTTTGTCCTCTTTGTCACGCTGAAGGTTCGATTGCAAACTTTGCGTTTTCATCGCCCTTGCTTCTTGCCCGTGTGCTTAGGCTCAATAGCAATCTTTTCTGAGTTGGTGCTACGGACTAAACATTCTTTTGTAGTGCCTGCAAATTTCCCCAGGTGTCGTTTTTGTTGTTTTTCAGACTAGGAATACCAAACCTGTTTGGGTACACCAAACTTCAACGAAGACAAACTCACCTGTAACACGAATCGCTCAACCGTGTTGAGTCTTGATGATGTGGATTTTCTGAACGAATTCGGCCAGTTTGAGTGATTGCCATGACACTGCTTGCTTCAAGCAAAGGTTAAGACTCTCAAGATTGTTTTTTTTTTTTTCGACATAAAGTCCAGGTCTTTCAAGACCTTTTGCATTCCCCACCAGCAGGAGAGACATGTGCTCTATCAATTTTTGCACTGACAATTTTCTGTGCTCTCAGTGTTGAATTCTGTCTGCGATCTCAACATGAACAGCAGCATGAACAATGAAGCCATTGTCACCATATATCTTTATAAGAAAACGATGTCGTTCTTGTTTTGGAAATCCAACATTGTCAGCAAGGGCATGGCTTTAAATGTCTGTTGCAAGTCAGTCTTGGAGCACTAGGGCTATGGTGAGTTTAAGAGCTTTTTTACATTGATAATTGCAAGGCACATATTTAATAATGGATAATGGAATATCTTGTGAAGATTTCCTTCTCCCCACCCACCCACCCTCTTTTTTTTTTTTTTTTATTAACCCAAGCATTAAAATTCTCCAATTTTTGTCAACTTACCGGTGAATCTTTCTTTTGCAACTGCTACACTCTATACTGCTGCACTCCTCACTGCATTGTTCTTGCAAACTGTACTTGGGCATGGGAAAAGTTAGACAGTCTTTTTGACCTGTGTTGCATTCATAGTCTACCCTTTGTCCAAATGAAGCCAATTTAGAAATAATGCGGTAAAAAAGAAAACCAGAACTGAAAGTCCCCACCGGCCGAAACCTCACCATTTCGCCATTGTTTCGCATTTACAAGAAAACAAGGAGATTTCGTCATCGTTTCTGATTTCCAAGAAAACGCTCCTCTCGCTTTTAAGTTTAATTCAATTTTATCTGAGGATATCTCATGTTATCTCAGGATATATGATGCTATCTCAGTATATCTGATGTTATCTCATGTTATCTCAGGATATCTCATATTATAATGTCACATTATTTGTTAAATGTTATCTCAGGATATCTCACGTTATCTCAGGATATCTCATGTTATGTCAGGATATTTCATTCTCACTCATGTTATCTCAGGATATCTTATGTTATCTTACGTTATTAGTTAAATGATAACTACCCTGAAATACTAGCGGGGATGAAGAAAAAATGAAAGTTCTACACTTCTAAGAAATCTCCTTACAAAATGATCACTTATAAGAAGCTTATCAGCCAAATAGACCCTAGATTGATATTAGCGAATTTAAACAGAACATCTTGGTAATCTGTGAAATACAATGGCCTGGATCGAACGGATAACACTGAGAGATGATACATTGACTTCTTCAGGAGGAAGCAGACAGGGGATAGGAGTTGTCCTAATTCTAAAGAATGCACGTCATAACAGGATATTGGCTAATTTCCTTTCGAGTTAAATGCAGTTGGGTCTAGAGACCAACCTCCACAAGGAGTGGAGACTATAGAAGATGTCACAAGGGCTGAGCAACAGGAAATAGATCTTGTTATCATCGCGAAGGACTTCAATGAAGAGATGAGATCAAATCAGAGAGATGACATTGTCGGATCTCCATAGTTGGGAGGATGAGAGGACAGGAGGGAAATCAAAAGAATGAATTCAAATAAATAATTCCATAATCGCAGAACATGCACGCTTAATAATTTAAGAACTGCATGTCAAAAAGAGCCTGGGAAAGCGGCCTTTCAACCCGGTTGATTGTTTTAATTTTGGTATTATATGAGAAAAAAAACACAACAACAAACACTGAAACGTTATGCATTGGCGATAGACATACGACTTTTTAGAATACTTCTTAATTGTAGTCAGAAACGGACAGAAGAAATGGCAAAAGTGATTTGAAATTATGCATCATATAGAAGGCGTAAGAAGAAACTTTAAAGAATTTAAAAAGTAGCCAAAGAAAAAGTGCTGACTGAAGAAACATTGATATTATGAATAAAAGCAGTCAAGCATTTGACAATAGTGACGAATTCGAAAATCTCAACAATGAGCTAAATAAACAATGCAATGAAGAAAGAGAAGAAGAAGGACTGGAAGACAAACCCAAAGTAATAGACGATTTGAAAAAAGATTCTTTCCATAACGTAGGTAATAAACGTAGACGAAGGAAATATGCATAAGAGCTTACTAGTTTTAAAGGCAAAGAAATAACGGAAGCTGTTAAAAAGAAGATAGGATAAGTTGGAGAAGGCCCATCAAGGATATTTAACTCAAACCCAGACATCTCAAAGTAAAGTGGATGTCGGCGAAGGAAGACAGAAAGAATGAATGTTGACGCCTTTTCTTAGAGTCATCTGAAGTTACCTTAAGGTCTCAATCTCTGTAGACATCTGCTCAATGCTGTATTTCCGTCCTGCCCACGGCACATTTCAGTTTCTGTTCTGTAGCTTGAACTTTCCTTCGAGAGGTAAAGTTAGTTAAGGTCTCACGAAATATATTGTATTATGTTTTCACAGAAGTAAGTGAGTGCTTTTTTCGGTAAGGGGTTGATTTCTTTCTTGTAAGGCTTTGCTTGGAATTATTCTGTTGTGGCTTCGTGAACCACATTTCAAGTTGCACGTAATGAAAATTTCTAGACATTTCAATTTATGTCTTCATAAACGCCTCTCTCTCTCTCTCTCTCTCTCTCTCTCTCTCTCTCTCTC
>JAOWAY010134961.1:0-10728 GCA_028565895.1 Goniobranchus geometricus
ACAAATAATGAACAGATTGGCTGGATCCTTCAAACTCAACTAATATGAATGAATCGATTGGATGCTTTAAACCTAACAAATTGTCTGGCCTATTTGATAAATGCCCAACTGTTTTTTTAAATTGTTTGGTTATAACAATTTTAAAATATTGGACATGGATTCTTTCATTTTACTATGACTTTTCATGGATTTGGTTAAGTACTTATCTACATAAAGGACTTATTAGAAATAATCGAGTATGCCTAACCAAAGACACTGAGTATAAAAAAGCATGGTTTTCTTGCATAACTCAAAATAGGTGAAAAGCAGTTAGGCATTTAGTGAATGAGTATGATGAGAATATGAATGAATTGGTCGCATACTAAAAATCAAACAGAATATTAATGAATTGGTTGGACACTTCAAACACAAAAAAATATGAATGAATTGGTTGGGAACTTCAAACACAACAAAATATGAATGAAGTGGTTGGATGCCTTGAACCCAACAAACTGTGAATGAATTGACTGGATAATTCATTCTAAACAACTTATGAATGAATTAGTTGGACTTTCCATACCCAACACTGTGAAAGGATTCGTTGGATACTTCAAACCCAACAAATTATGAATGAAATGGTAGGATATTTCAAACTCAGCAATTTATGAATGAATTTGTTGAATATTTCAAATCCCACAATTATGAATGAATTGATTGATTATTTCAATCCCAACAAACCTTGAATGAATTGGTTGGTTGCGTCAAAAGCCAACAAATTATGAGTGCATTCAAACCAATTAATTTATGCGCCTTGTTGACAATGCAAAATCTAATCAGATCATTGCCTAGAAATGAAAGACAGTCATTCCTTTTTTATACCTCCATGCTAAAAAGCCTTTCAAACATACAGAGTGTCGCAAAAAACAACAACAAAAAAACAACCCTAAAAAGCAAAAGAAACCAACCCCCTAAAACAACTAAAAAAACTTGGAACCATAATAAAATTTCATTATTCCTGATGATGGGGCCAAGTTGAAGGAAAGTTGCCAGCAAGATAGTGAGTGATGAATATTTTCATTTGAACTTGTAATGAAATTCATGTGTGTGATAGAAACAACAACATTGTAATTGAAAACATTGAAAAAAGGAAAAAAGAGATTTCCATAGAAAAATATTAAAATGAGCATATGCTGATGGTTTCTACAGCAAAACACCAAAGTCAAAAACTGGTTGGACCATTTTTGGCTCAATTTTGAGTTACATCTTCAATAGAATGAGAAATATCGTCAATTGTAATTAATAGTTCATATAAGTTTACTGGAGTTGTGCTCAATTAACATAACAGTGAATAACTATTCTTCACACTCACACTAGATCATTTTCCTCAGATTTCTCTTCTTTTCCTGGGGCTATTTGCTTAAGAAAGTGTACAAAAATCATCTAAAGGACATTTTTAAACTTCAACATGTATCAAAAACAATTTTATTTTAATATATCATATATCTATTTTTTGTTGTTTTTTGTTTTGTTTTTTGTTTTGCGACACTGTATATCCAAATGCCAAACTCAGAAAAAAATCTTATAATGTTACATGTTTGTTGTTTATTTCTAATATTTCATTATTCTCCCATCATTCTGCCTGTTTTTAAGACTGAAACATAATAATTACCTATATTCTGCTGTTTGCTTGGTTTTTGTTTTTTTATTTGTAAAAAGCTTTTAAACTCAGAGGCAAACATGTTTTATTCCTTGTTTTCATTTTAATGGCACTTCATGTATCATACAACACTATATAATAGTATAATATAGGCCTATATCCGTAATAGCTTTAGACCTTAATTTGCCTCCACATTGCAGTGTCTTACAGTGCAATATCTACGCATACCTCTCCTGCATCTTGAGTTCAATACACTAATTGTAAATATTCCTATACAATGTTTACATTGCATGTGTCTGTGTAAGAAGTAAATACTCAGTCATTTCATCCCTGCAGAGTTTGAGGGATGGACATAATTAGTTCCCAGTACACTTACAAATTATAATAATATGATGTGCGATTCATCTCTCTGTATGTTTTTATAGTCTCTTGATTTTTGTTTTCTGGTCTTAGATTTTTAAGGGGGTATGAAGAGGTATGATGAGATTGTTCACATGACAACTTCACACTCTGTTTTTGTTATACAAAAGTCTTGAAAACTATCATATTGTCTTCTGTTTTGTTTTAATTGATGTCTCTAAATTTTGTGGTTTTAATACATAATATATATTTTAATATATGATGTAAAATTATGTATGGGCTGTTTTTAAGACAAAGTGTGGCTATAACATAACCATTAATTTTGATTTAGGTTGGACTAAAGAAAGGTGCTTTTTCTCTTCTTCAAATTTGTCAGGAACTACTTTCAAGTCTATAAATATGTTAAGTTTCACAAGGATTTGAGATGAATTATGGAATTATAGAAATTATTATGTTCCGTATATATGTATACATAATATGTTTGGCTCTTTGATAAAGTGTGACCCCTAAATTTGGTTTAGATTAGTATATTATGTATGTATGTATGTAAAAATATCTCGTCTTTCAAAGTACAGTGACTGGAATGCTCAAACCTTGCTTATCAAACAGCATTATAATAAGTACAAATGTAATATAACAGTATTTTGTTCTCATTCATTTTCTCACCATCATATACATGCACATGGAGCAGAACTTATGTTTTAACAAATTATGCCGTTTGGTTAGTCTGTATTCATAGGATATCATCCTCTTTTATTCAAACTATTATTTGAATTATCCTAATGTCATATTACTAGATGGGTGAAAAAAAAATAGTACTATGTATTAGTGTTAATACTAATTCATTTGCCAAAGGGCTGATGGAGCTTCATGTATTATCCAAGGCACAACTTAAGAGGTCATGACAGCGGCTTATTTAGCTAAGGTCCACAAGAGACACATCCCCTCTTCCAACTGGTGTATTACGTGTTGGATAATTGTTTTAGCAAGGTCATAGTATCATAATTTCTGAGTCATAAGCTGCACTTGGGTATAAACAGCACCCCTGAAATAAAAAAAAACTCTTAACTTTTTCTTTTTATAAGCCGCTGTGGAGTATAAGCTGCATATAATAGGGAACAATAGAGGGAACAATCAGAGTTTAAGTGCACATCATATGAGATACGTTTCAAATTTAGCATGACAATATATATTGATCAGATGATGTACAGAATGACTGAAGAATGAAAATGGGTGGATCAAAACTAGATTTAGACCTACAGCGAGTTGTGGGCAAGGCTTTGTAAACATGGTTTTTGTGATTCCAAACACTGGTAAAGTATTGTGAATTGAATAGAGCATAGAAATTATGTATGTATTGTTGTGATAAAAAAATAATGCTCAATCTGAACAGCAACCTGGTCAATAAATATAATTCTAGTATAGGCAGCACTGTAGCATAAATTGCAGGATTATGATGGAGAGAAGAAAGTCACAGCTTATGTACAATTATGGTTATATGGAAAAGAGACATCCATTTTTGAAAAAGCATGTTGTGCACATTACCATCAGCTTTAAATGCACAACTCTTTTTCACTCATTTCCTGACTGGGAAGGGACAGTTAAAGTAAAAAAGGAAGCGGAAAATGAAGATGATAGAGAAATGTTTACGACATGAAAAATCTCGACAAAGCAGTCAGTCAAAGCTTGCTGAAATTTCTGCTGCCTCTGATTTATGAACTTACCTCATTGATCGACATTTTCATTTAGATTTTCACACAGAAAAAAAAGTGTCAGATGGGAGTCAAAAAATATCTGTGCAGAAAGCTAATAATGAGAAAAACAAAAGTGAAATATTGGCAAAATGAAGGGAACTATCATCAGAAACTCATTATTAATAAATAAAAATGTAAATGATTTATATGATGACAAACGGAAAAGGTAAAGATAATAAAATAAGAATAAAATATCACTAGATTCATCCCTGAGAGGAAAATTATCTTTTGGTTTTTAACCGAAAATCAAGCTTTAGCGGAATCGTAGGAACAATGCCACAAAACAGATGCAATTAGTGGTAATAACGTTGCCCAAGGTTTAAGTCACAATATACTTACCTGGAATTGAACCCATGACCTTTCAGTTGCAAGCCCAACACACCACCCACTGTGTCACTGTGATCACCAAAAAGATATTAAATTATGTTCAGTCAAAGAGCATATCTAAAAGGAATGGAAAAGAAAGAAAGAGCTGCTTAGGTGATATTAGCATTGCCATTAGATTGTTGCACATGCAGGAGTCTGATAATAGGATTCAGTGGCTGTAGTTGCTTAGGTGCTATTAGCAATGCTACCAGATTGTTTCACATACAGGAGCCTGTTGATAGGATTCAGTGGCTGTAGCTGCTTAGGTGATATTAGCATTGCCACTAGATTGTTGCACATGCAGGAGTCTGTTGATAGGATTCAGTGGCTGTAGTTGCTTAGGTGCTATTAGCAATGCCACTAGATTGTTTCACATGCAGGAGTCTGTTGATAGGATTCGGTGGCTGTAGCTGCTTAGGTGATATTAGCAATGCCACTAGATTGTTTCACATGCAGGAGTCTGTTGATAGGATTCGGTGGCTGTAGCTGCTTAGGTGCTAAGGGCAATGCCACTAGATTGTTTCATATGCAGGATTCTGTTGATAAGGTTCAGTGGCTGTGGCTGCTTAAGTGCTATTAGCAATGCCACTAGATTGTTTCACATGCAGGATTCTGTTGATAGGATTCAGTGGCTGTGGCTGCTTAGGTGCTATTAGCAATGCCACTAGATTGTTTCACATGCAGGAGTCTGTTCATAGGTTTCAGTGGTTGTGGCGCTTAAGTGCTATTAGCAATGCCACTAGATTGTTTCACCTGCAGGAGTCTGTTGATAGGATTCAGTGGCTGTAGCAACTAGTTTGTTTCACCTGCAGGAGTCTGTTGATAGGATTCAGTGGCTGTGGCTGCTTAGGTGCTATTAGCAATGCCACTAGGTTGTTTCACATGCAGGATTCTGTTGATAGAATTCAGTGGCTGTGGCTGCTTAGGTGCTATTAGCAATGCCACTAGATTGTTCCACCTGCAGGAGTCTGTTGATAGGATTCAGTGGCTGCTAATAAAAGTGATGGGTCATGTCATGTCTCTTTATTCTGTGTCTTGGGTACTACTTTTGTACTACTTTAAATTCCTGTAGCCATTTTTTTTGTCTAGCACAATGAGAAGAGATAACCTCTTCTTGTTTTGAAATGAACCTCGCTAGGTCAGGCAAAGTCACAGGCATTGTGTCCTTAGGTAAGGCACTTCACTACGCTTACCTCACTCGACTCAGGTGTGAATGAGTACCTGGCCGTTAAGTTAGCGCCGTCTGTCTGGAAAAATGTATTCGCACCTAACAGGCTGCAAGTCTTGTTCTAGATGTTCTGTGTTGCTGTTGGTCAGGGGAGTAAAATGTCATTGTAAAGCGCTGTGAGCATGGATACGCCGTGGAATGTGCGCTGCATAAATGTCATCCTTACTTTATGGCATGGATTTGAGCTTCTGGTGAATAAGAATAAATAGTAATTCTTTTGTCTCGTACAGAATCATTAACAGACAACAAAGCTTTGTGAAATAAACTTTATCTCATGTGATCTTCATGTCTCTGATAGTCTGTTGTTGAATGCATTCTGTGAAGGTAAAAAAATATGTATACTGTAAGGTTTAAGATACATTTTATTTTCATCAAGTGGACTTCTATTTCACTACATGTAGCCCTAATACAAAAATGCTACCCATTGAGTATGAATCAAGATCAAGATTCTATTTGTGGAAATATATTTTTACATATAAATTTTGCATAAACTCCTTTCCTCATCCCCGACAGCCCACGGACTACAGTCAAACCTGCCCAAGACGACCACCGAAGATCATGAACACAAGTGGTCACCTCGGATAGGCAGTTGTCTTACTCTCCACCACCCCCCCACACTCCCCGAGGTGCAATGATTTATGATATCGTCACATTATTACTGCTAACGGAGGAGAAGAAGGATGGATGAGTGAGAGGTGGAAACAATTTGCTTCCACTTGCTAGATCTACATGTAATAATGTGTGTGATGAAGAAAAACAGGAAGTGAGTGTGTTCAGACAATCATCTTGATGAGACAGCAGATTGAGATTTGTCCTCACCTTCAATCCTTACATTAAAGGCTGTGATGCGCTTCAACACTCTGCCGCCTAACCACATAGCATAATTATCAATGTCAGTCACAGGAGAGACACCATAGATGTGTGTACAAGATTGATTGATCTACCTCCTCTTACCTATGACACTGCACTATCCTTTGGGGAGTTTAGGATAACCAACGCTTACGTTTTATGTACCACCCGACAATCAGTTGTGGTGGGGATCAAAACCAGAATGGCTTGATACTGCTGAAGAGGGGCAGTGTGTACGGGAACCGAATGACGGATCATAGCTTGCTAATGCCATTAGTCTGTTCCAATCTGTCATTTTGAACAAGTTTTTAGTGCAATTCGCCAATAAGAATGGGTGGTCGTGGTCAGTCAGGTTGAGCAGGTGAGATAAAAGATAGGAAAAAACCAAGGGGGTCAACAAAGACTTATCGCTAGGGCAGGTGGTCGTATTGGTAGGTTTGACTATATCAGTATTAGCTAAGTCCACTGTTTTATTATTTATTTCTGTTTTAAATTTTATTTACAAAGTGTCCATGTTTCTTTGTATCTGATGAAGATACATTGGTCTGAAATATTGAATTTTTTGTTCTATCTTACCTTTTATTAACTAGCTTTAAACTTTATATCTATTTTTACATGTATCCCTTTCAGTGTAAATCAGCTAGCCAGTGGGTTCATATACAGAGTTTTATTTGTAGGATATATTGTGTTGAAAAGCATGACATTTTCATTTTTTATTTTCTCTCCCATTATTTTAAAATAAGCCATGGTGATTATGAGTATTGAGGGATTAATTTTCCAAAGTCAGTCTTGTCTCAGACCATTATGTGTCTATAACATGTGGGTTTTTAATTTTCAATCTCTTTCCTGTTTCTTTAAAAGTTTTATTTTAATGTTGATTCCATAAACAATGTTTTTACATTAACTTATCATTTCTCTTTTTTGTTTTGTTTTTGAAGATAAAAGAAGTAACAAGTAATAACTTCCTGCTTCATTTTTACAATTGTTAACTTTTATGTACTTGCCTTAACATATTAAGAAATGTCCATCTGTTCGGTAGAATTTTACTTTTTATTTAAAGTACCTAATATATCCATGGATAATATTTTATTTCAGGTGGTATTATGAGAGGGTTATCAAGTTTGTATCACTTGAAGCATGGATTTGACAGAATCTGCTAGGCATAGATATATTATGTTGTAAAACTATGAAAAGATCTTCCGGTCTAAAATAGTATAACAGCTTACACGGATTGATATATCCTTGCTATTGCATGGCCCACGCTGCGGCCTTTCCGTTTGGCTCTTTAGTTTTTGGTAGGCTGTATTCTGCATTTTTAAAAAACGTTCTCTCTTTTTTTTTTTTTATAGAAGACATCACATTTAAGGGCTGATCCATAATACTTGCATTTTACAAAACGATCATGTTGATGGCTTAGTTTAAAAAAGGAAAAAGATTAGACGTAACTCTCATTTTGGCTAAGTCATGTTACTAAGGGCTTATCTATAATACTTGCATTTTACCAAACGATCATGTTGATGTCTTAGTTTATAAAAGGAAAAAGAGTAGACATATCTCATTTTGTTTAAGTCATTTTCACTTCTCTTATCTAACATTTTTCATCATAGGAGGAAAATTAAATGCTTTCTTTATCATGATAAGGAATTACTAAGTGTTTCCATTAAGGTATGCCTGGCTCACTGTATAATATATATATATTATATGGGTTTTGTTTTTTTTTAATTTTTTTATAAACAGTTAACTTTATTTTTATTTACTGTATTGCAACTTTTTCTTTCCTTTTTTTTCTTTTTTTTATTCATGGGTCTGGAAATTGCTTTATCTGATATATGGAATTTAAATTGCATTCTGGTTCATGATTATTGATTGAAAATTAAGTTTTAAAACATCATTTCTGTTTTGATTATTTAAAAATTGATAATTTTGTTTTGAAATTCAGAACTAAGAGAACAATATACCTGTAAAAATTAGGATTGCCCCAAAGAAATTGTTATTAAAATTGGCGAGACTGAAAGAGGAAGGGAGGAGTAAGGCTGTTGTTGTTTTTACCTTAGGTGAAAAAATGGCAACAGAGGCCCTTTTTCTTCATCCAAAACCTGTTTTGCTTCTTGCTTAGTATACCTTAGAAAGTCTTAGATATGTATAGATAGAGTATAATTTTTAAGCGCTGTACTTTGTAGAGGTCTGTCATAATTTAGGTTTAATTAGCTTAAGAGCTCAGAACTGTTCCTGTTACTGTTTTAATAGTTTATGGTCAAAAGAGCTTCAGTGTTTGTTGTTCTTTAAGATTCTCTTCAAAATGAGGGAATGATTTTATATCATGTACATGTATTACAAGTGGTAGTGTTTAGAAGTAAAAAGAATTAGCAGTAATTCTAACTGTATTTAAGAAATATGCAAGATTTTTCCATTAGAAGTTTAAAAAAAATAACATTTTTTAATTATTTATATTTTTCATTAGAAGTTAACATTTAGCGAGGGAGCTGATCCACCATATTCATTTGATTTGAATAAATTGTTTCAGTCTACTACATAGGTGAACAGTTTGGTTTGTAGCACCTTTATGGCTCTTGCTGAAGAATTGAAGGGGCCCGAGTTCAATTTTGGACTGGTGCCAGCTACTGTGAATTTTGATTTTTGAATTTCTTTCTGCTTTAAAATCCTATATTACTTAGGATTTGAGTTTCATGTCCTGTTGGTGATGGACAGTGAACTCAGAGGTCCCATATTTGCAAGTTGTACATGTGAAAATTAAGTAAATTTGTGTAGTGCTGGTCTCCACAGCAGTCCACCTTCATCGCACTCAGGGGAAACAATAAGCAAGATGGTGGAGCAGATCCAACTCAATATTAAATTTTTGCTTTTTTATTTGTTGTGTTTTGAAGTTTACAGAAAAATTCGCCATTTTGAATAATATTGTAGATGAAATGGCTGAAAAGTGGATGCCTAGCAAAATTGTGTATTTCCATTTCTTTCTTTGCAGAGACACAAATTGGAATTACTTTTTAGCCATTTTCCTATTCCTCTCTAATTAGTGATGAGAACTTTAAACTCTTCATTAAACACAATTTAACATGAAGTTTCAAATTATTTAAATTAGGTATTTAATACAGAGGCAAAATTTCTCAAGCTGTCTCAATATGCCATCAGCTCGTGATTACGAAGAAGGAGAACCAATACTGTATTAGTTATATTCATAAACACAAATTACTGAAGCTCCTTTTGACTGTGATCGTGTAGAAGCATAATCTTGGTCTGTTAACGAGAGTGTGTATACATTTCATATGTTTATTAATAAAAATATTGAATTAAGATATTTCCAAAATGAAAGACATTTCTTGTTATTTCATTATTTTATTTGTGTATCATATGTATTTTGTCTTAACATCTTGGATTATCATTTTAGATCTTGCCAACAGCAAAAGAAGGCTTAGCATGTCATTGTCCTTTTTGCTCCCAGTTTTTAATTATTTTTTTTATGAATACAGTACTAGTGCTCTAAGAACACGCCCTTGTGGAGATTGAACTATTGTGCATGATATAAAGACGGACTAAAAGGAACCCCTCAAAGGGCTATGCACATGATAAAATCTAATGAACTCATTTCTTACCAAGCCTGTCAATCACATAGAAAATCCACACCTGCTAACAAAGAATGTGTAGCCTTGTGGGTGAAGGGGTGGAGTCAAAAACCAGTCACTCAAAACTGACCCAACAATGAATCAAGGAAAGTCTCCTAATTCCCCGTCACCACAGTGGTAAAATGCTTGTATCATTGATTTAATTGACTCAATGTTTTGTAACATTCATTGAAGGATAAAAGACTTAGGACACATGTTGCCATATCTCTGCAACATTGTGCCTCGCTTTCTGGCGAGTAGAGCCACGTCATTTGTTGATGACCTACACAGCTGGACAGTGATCATTGTTTGTTTTGTCCAGGTGGACAGAAAGGTGCCCATCCATCTGTCAGGTCCATGGCGGGTAGAGCCGTGTCTTTTGTTAACAGCCTACCCAGCTGGACAGTGATCATTGTTTGCTTTGTCCACTTGGACAGAAAGACACCTATCCATCTGGCAGGTAATGCTTAATAAAAGCTAGATATATAGCTGAATCAGAAAACAGAACTTGTAATGGATTTAATGGGAAGTCTATGAGAAAACAAAATCAATTTTGTCAAACTAGAAACAAAAGTTTCTGTTCAAAATTGTGTTGTTAAGGGGCTAATTTATATCGAAAAAAAATCTGTTGTCTGGAAATACTGTGCAGTAAGGCGGACTGTGTTCTTAGACGCGCCGTGCTGGTATGTTGAGATAGGCCCAACTTGGAACTGAAAAGGCTTTTTATTCACAGCACCTACAGCCACAATTTTTGGGAGATGCATTTGAAATATCTGTAAGGGTGCAAGAACGGTTTTGGTTTTGTATTTCAATCTGTTTGGATTTATTGAAAAGTGTTGTTTGTCCCATCACACTTTTCTTGATGGCTCTCTACTTCAGCCTCCATTTTGAATTCACTTTCTTCCAGGGCAGAAA
>JAOWAY010135072.1:0-10727 GCA_028565895.1 Goniobranchus geometricus
TCTTCACTTATGACGACTAATTTGTCCAGCATTTGTTGAATATGTTCTGGTGTAAAAGCCATCAACACAGCGTCGTCGGCATAGCGCAGATTTTTAATGTTTTTACCACCGACTTTAATGCCATTCATGTCATCAATCTCTCTGAAGATAAATTCTTTGTATAGATTGAATAGATCTGGCGACAACACAGCCTTGTCTTATGCCTTTACTGATGTTGAAAAATTGGGATGTTTCTTCGTCAACTTTGATACATATCTTGTAGTCTATGCCTAGATCGATTAGCATTTGGAAAATTGTCATGTGTATGACTGAATCGAAGGCTCCCACTCAGCACTACCACTTATGGCCATACTATAGCTTCTTTATAGGTCATACAGTTTGTATTTTATTGTCATTTCAGGAAAGATGAGGTAAAGCCAGTCCCAAGTGCCCTGGAAAAGGCAACAAAGTTAAATGTGAGTGTGTAAAAATATCAGGAAAAAATAGGGTAAAATGGAACTTCAAATCCCATCCAGTGGTTTTTCCCCTTTGTCCAATTTTCAAGGTTTATGGTCCGGCATTCATTAACAAATAATGAAAATTATTTAAGTTGAATTTCGTGAAACTCAAACACATAGTTAAGTATCTGAGTAGCACTGAAAATGCAACACTTTCTCCTCATTTTGAAGATCATGTGTAAGTCTCACTGATTTTTTTTAAAATTGGGGTTGATAGGGTTTTTGAATGTGGGTTTCAAGTGTCATTTGTGAGTATGTGTCATGTGCAGCGGTTGACTCCCTTATCAATTAGGTCATTTTTGGCATTGGGGCACATGAAGAAATAAACAGTTAAAATGGTTGAAGCCATGGGTTGTTTTGTTTTTTTGAAATTCTGATAAAATGCAACAATATTCACAAATAATACTTGACACACGCACTTGAACACCCTTCCAACTTCCATAAAAAACATTTAATCAATGGGAGTTAAGATGGTTAGCAAAATGAAGGAAATGTATTTGTTTTCATTGCCTCTGGGTTTACGCACAAGGTGTAACAAAATTTGGTAGTTTCCATCCAACAAAATGCGCCAGACAGGTGTTAGGTGTTGTTAAATAATTTTAAAACAATTATGTCTCTTTGGAATGCTGGTACATAAATAGAAAAAAGGAAGATAAAATTTTTTTTCTTAAAATTGAGGAAGTGATGTCAAATTGAGTGAAATATGAGAGATCCTAATATGTAATTTTGTAGCTTGTCTCACGAGGCCAATCCTAATTCTTTAATCAAAAAGTTACCAAAAAATGGAACCCTTTACTCGACTCATATTGCCCACATAAAAAAACATGTTGATATAATTTCAATATCGTTTTGCCTGTAGGTGCCATGTGAGTCAATATCATGAGGGTAGCCATTAAGATAGTATTATTTAATTCAGTTTTGAAACACCTTTTCAAACTGAAATGCATTTTTTACCAAAATCTAGTTCCATAAAATTTCTTCAAAAATGTTTTCTGAAATTTTCTGATTCAGCCAAGTCCTTGAAGATTTATGTGCTTTGAAAATATGCAATGCATTCGCCTTTTCTGTGATTTAACTTAATATCATTACACCACATATAAGAATTTTGGGCCTTTTTCTTTTTTACACTTTAACTGAAATTTTAGTATAGTATAATGATAACATTTTAAAGTAAGTTGAACTGCAAATGAATCAAGAGTATGTTTTGATTTAGAAACTTAAAAAATTGTTTGCCCATACAGGTTCAAGAAACGGGATTGCCAGCACCTGAAATCACACCACCATCTGTCACACTGACATCACCAGGTGAGAGGAGAACTGATCAGCGTTTGTCTTTCAATTTGTCTTAACTAAGAATATTGTTTATTCTGATCACAATGAAAATTGCCAGCTATCTGAACATTTAAGTGTCAGGCTTGCAAACATGCCTATAGTCAGACTTTGATTGGAATGAGGAGTATTGTTACTCTTTGATTCAATTGTCACATATCAGTTTAATGGTCAACCAATCATTTGCAAGCTGAGGAAAATTGTGAAATGCCCCTGTGAGTTTTATTGTGAAAAGAAAAAAAGACAAAAGATGAGAATCCTTATCCATCTCGGAGGCGCCCAAACCTAATGGACACACACATGTACACACATCCGACGAGAGTGGAGTGAGTGGAAAAGGGTTTAAGGAGGGTATTTTTACTCATTAATCAAAGGGCAGAAATAAAGAAAAGCAGCGTTGCTGTGGGATTCGACTTGTTACCGCAAGGCTCTGAGTCTATAACCAAGCTGCGAATGTGTTTGGTTGGGAAAGACAGGCCAGGGAACACTAGCACAGTTCTTTGAGCCCATTTAGCGGACTAAGTGCGGTATAAAAGGAGAAATCTGTTGGCCTCCAGATGGCCCCATGCCCTTGAGCCGTTTACCAGTCTGACCAGTTGTAGTCCAATATCAGGCTCTAGGCTACTCCAATGAAGGTGTCGCGCTGAAGCCTTCTTACAATGGGTTGGTCTTAGATGTGAAGTTTCATACTTCACTTGAATGCATGTGAAATTTCACACTTCAGTTGAATATAGAGTTGGATTTAAAAAGTCATCATGCTAAAGTTTTCATTTTCAGATGTGAAATGTGCTTTTGAAAACATAAACCTTGGTGAAAGTATCATAAAAAAAAGTCTGAAAGTAACTGTGCTGATATATAAGGAATTTTTACTGAGAGAACAGATCTTTCTAGTCTTATAAATGTGGAGTAATTTGGCTTTTGTGGGTTAATCTGGTACATGTGAATGTTTAATGGTATTTCAAAAAATATGTTGGCGTATTTTCCTTGAGATGTCAGCAATGACAAAATATTATAGTCAGTGTAGGAGACAAGCCCTGAGGCCGAGGATATCTTGGGTTACAAGGAAATGAGGACTGAAGGGAAACAATAAGAGGCAAAGATGATCATGGGCCTATGAGAATGGATTTGGATGGAGTCCAAAATCAAGTCATCTTTTGTGGACTTCCAAAGATAGAGATATAATTTTTTATAATCTCTGAAAATCTCTCCAAATCTAATCTGAACTCTAATGAATTAACTAAAAAGTCATATTATTTTATAACTTTGTAACTGAAAAAAAAAACGTATTGAATTCCCCTAAATATTAATTGACAATAACTTGTCCTTCAGTTTTCAGCACAGCTGTACTTCGCTCTGCTTTGTGTACAACAAATGAAAACACAAACGCCAATCCTGATCCTCTTGAAGAGATGTCCGAGTGCAGGACAGATACACAAAAGAAAACCCCAAAACAGCAACATTCTCATAAAACTAAAGATTCTAAGGCCTTTGAAAAGGAAGATAATAATTTTCAAGACAATTTAGATTTTGAGGATAATGAAGACGAGGCAGAAATAAGTACTAATATCTATGACATTGATGGTGGGATGACAGGTAACACTTTCTGGCCTTCTATGAGGAAACTTTTTCTTTTTTCTTTGTTTTTAAATTTAAAATTTGTTCTTGTCAGCCTTTGAAAATGTGCTGGATTGAGGATCAAATGTCTTGCAACAAACTCTAAATAGTTATGACGTTTTAACCAAATGAAATGATGAATCTAGAAACTGAATTCAAATTTGGCCTTTTTATTTATTAGGAAATGTGAGTTCAAAAGTCATACAGGAATTAAGGCCAATAAACCCAACAATTCACGTATTTAACAGATCAGAAATTAATATGTTTTGAATTCAAATTTCAAAAGAGGACAATCTTACAATATTTAAGGTCAAGGCAAGTAAGTAAGAGAAGATGCAGCAAGGACACAGTTCTTAAAGTCATGAACTTCACCATAACATCTCCTACTCGTTTAATCATTGCAATAAAATTAATGCTTTCAGCCCGACAACATATTTTGTTTAAAAGTAAAACGATTCGCCCATTCCTCGTGTTGATTATTCCAGGCTTTGATACCTCATCTTGGGGGTCCTCGGACATTATTAACCTTCCACAGCAACAATTAATCTCAACATTTCCCATCTGTGTTTACTATGATGAAGTTTAGCTTAGAGTATGTTAAGAGGTACTTTGAAGACCTTTAGTTATTCTTGACAAATCTTAGTTATATGTATGTGACCTTGCACAGTCCTTTCGGAAATCAGTGTATGCATTGAAGAACGGGTTGATTAAGACTCCTGCAATGTATTTTTGGTACATCTGCTTTATTATGGTGCCATTGAAAAATCAAGCCAGTCAGTTTGGAAGGGATTCTTTTTAACAATTTGTTTTGCTTTTTTTTAAATTTGAGACAAAGATCTATCTTGATGATACATTTTGTATACTACAGTATCCAGTGTTTATCAATATTGCATATTATTGTTGCTGTCTGTAAGAGAATCAGTATAATACAGTGGGACCTCTGTCATTGGGGAACTGGGAAATCGGGACGAAATTCCTGGGAACAAATTTTTTTCGGTTTGATTTATATCGCTAATTGGCAAATTGGGACGATTTGGTCAAGTGTTTTCTCAATTTCAAAGAAGTTTATGGTACAATTTTCATGTTTTTACCCCAATGCCTCACATGAGACATAAATAAGACAGTCTGTCATTATGAGACAATGAAATGAACAAGGAAAGGTGCCTTGACATTGACAGATCAAGTGGGTGTTATGACCACAATGCCTCACTTGAGACATAAATAAGACAGTCTGTCATTATGGGACAATGAAATGAACAAGGAAAGGTGTCCTGACATTGACAGATCAAGTGGGTGTTATGACAACACCTGGACTAAGTCAACAGATCCTTGCAATGAATGACAGTAAGCTTATTTTATGAAGTGATGGGATGAACTGAGAAAATGAGCTTGGTAAAAATGTCAAGAAGATTATAAAACTGCTTAAGGAAGTCTTTAAGGGGACCAGTTCGGTGGTCTAGTTGTAGAGCATCAGCCTTGGAACTGGGAGATCGTGGGTTCGATCCCCGGCCAAGTCAACCCGGAGACTTTAAAAGTGGCAATTGCTTCAGTCGACCCAGGTGAAAATGGGTACAAATTTGGCTGGAAAAACACTCTGCAATAGACTAGCATTCTATTCAGAGAGTCTGCTTCATGCTATAGAAACTGGGAAAAGCTCCAGCCCTATGAGCCATTTTGGCTTGAAAGGACTACTTTTAAATGAAGTCTATCACCTCATGTTGCAATCAGTACTGATGTCTGTCATTGGCAGACTGGTTTCAAGCAGTCCATCACTTACATTCTTATGACCAACATGACACTTGTAAGGTTGTAAATTCAACCAGGTGCTCCAGGTTAATTGTGGATGAATGTTAGGGGTGGGGCAACAGTTATTCAAACTCAAGAAACCAATTGAAGAAGAGTATTCAATGGCTCACATGTATGACGACACTTATACTGGTCTGAGGTTCATCCCAGGAAATTGGGAACCCCTGGAAATCGGGATGATTTTTTAATTTCCCAAAGGTGTTCCAGTTACAGAGGTCCTACTGCATTCAGTAGTTTAAAAGTCAAAGCTGGATAGACATTTTTTGCAAGACATTTACCCCTCTCTGTACTGCGTAGAGTTTTGTTCCTGCATTTGGATTTTTATTTCAGAATTTTCAACTTTTCAAATTGATTCTTCTGTGTTACATTCAGTCTCTGTCTTTTTGGGCTGTCAACTTAATGACCTGCCTCTCTGCCTGTAGTTTCTTTTCTCTTTTGTATTCAATAGAATTTAAGACGCATTTTAGATCAATGAGGATGCTGATTAAACTACTGAATGAATGTATACTTGATACACAATGACCATTAATTCTCATATCTGAAAAGCCCTTCATTTTGAATGTTGATTTTGGGGACGTCGGTGCCGTTTGACAGTTGGGGGCTTATATACGTTGGTAATTTCGATGTTGCCTACTTTAATGGTACTTCTCTGGGTGCCCTTAGCATTGGTCATGCCTCCCAGGTCTATGACTAGTTAATGGTTGTTGAAGAGCTCGAAAACACTCCAAGTAATGACGCATCAGTAATGAAGAGATACTGTGATAAATGAAGATGAGCACTACAAAAATTGTTGACAGCCTTTCATAAAAGAATCCCAAAGACCAAATTGATGGTATAATTTTGCCAGTAGATCAAAATCCCCAATATTTTGGAGAATACTTGACAGATGACTTACAAACAAAAAATGCCATGAGGGCAAAGCAAGACAAATTGACCAATGAAACTTTACTAAGAACGCTGGCAGAAATATGGATTTTACAGGCTGAGGAAGATATTGTCACTCTTTTACAAAAGATCTTCAAAGATGCTCCCCCAAATTCAAGACAGAAATCTGGGTCACCTAGGGAGGAATGGAATAGGAGAGGAAATTATGGCACTTATCGTATGAATACTTCCTGTCTGTTTGAATGTGAACAGGATGTTGTTACTGTAACAGGTAAGTTACCATATTTGTCTGATATAGATTTAATGTAATTTCTGGGACACCCGGAACCCCCAATTTTCCATTGTATTGAGTATGGGGTTTACAGTAAAGGGGTTGAAGTGAAAGAAGTTAAATCATGTCTGCCCTTTATGTGAGTCAATCATACTTGAAACAATTACTGCATGTGAGTATTGGGGTCGAAAAATTAAAGAAAGGACTAGCCAGAACAAGACGTAACCAATAGAAATTACATTAGATCTGTATCAGACCAATCTGGTAACTTACCTGTTACAGTAACAACATCGGGTTCACATGTAAACAGATGACAAGTATTCATCACATAGATGCAGAAATCCTAAATGATGCCTATGAAAGCCTTCCTGGTCTCCAAAACCAAAAATGCAAGTACAGTGGGTCCTCTATCATTTCGATCCCGGGGAATCTGGAAACCCAGAAAATTGGAATGAAATCCTAGGGTAGAGAATTTTGTCTTTCTAATTTATATCCCAAATTGGCACAACGCCCTCAGCAAATCTGGACGATTTAGAGGTATTTCCTCAACATTAAAGAAATTTCAAGTATAGTTTTTCACATTTTCGTGACAATATCTCACATTATGGTTTCAACCAGTCCACCACTTGCATTTTTATGACTAACACTCGCAAGGTTGTAAAGTTAGCCATGTGTTTCTGGTCAGTGGTTGGAGTGAATGTTAGGGGTGTCGCTACGGACTCATTCAAACTCAACAAACTTATTCAAAACATGGTTTGAATGCAGCGATGACACATCCATCAGGCTGAGCTTCTCCCCAGAAAATTTGGACGATTTTTCAATCTCCCAGGGCCGTCTCAATAATAGAGGTCCTACTGTATTGGGTGACCGCTAACAAATTGAGATCCAGACATGCCAGAACGGCTGCCAACATGCACAAATAGGTATCCTAAGACTCGCCAACATGGCCGAGGTGTCATGCTCTGCCCAAAATATAAACCGCCTAGTTCTGCACTGCCTAGAGACAGGCTTGAGGGAGGATGTAGGACCATCACCATATGTGATGGCGAATACCAAACCTGGATTGACACAATAAATCCGAAAGTGTAGCCATACGATACTGGAGTTACTTTTTTTGATATTGATGAAATGTTTAACGTCAAAAGTCTCTTTAGAGTTTCAAAGTGTCTTTTGCTTTGTTTCTAGTTTCCCTCTGAATTGGATTCATTTTCATGCTTTTTTTTTGACAATTTTGATTACGCAAATTTTTAAAATGTGTTTCTTGCCATTACATGTAGGTGCACACTCAAGGAAAACATTCAAATTTTTACAATATGAATTAAAAAAAAGAATTGTTGATGGGAATATAAATTCAGTGCTTAATCTCTTTTGTGAAATCCTGTCACAGTTTTTTTTAATTTTTTAATCTTCTTTAATGCATAGCTGCTTTATTAATAAATCAGATTTGAAAAATGAAGTTTACATTTTGATGAATGGGCTTTTAATCTTATTGAGTATCTCAGTACAGAGATATCAATTAGATACAATGATACTCAGACATATCCCATCATTGGATTTGATGTAGATAAAGCATTGTAATGTGCCACTCAAAAATAGTTCCATTATCAGAGTACTTGTACCTTTGTTACATTTTTTTTTTTCTAGAGGACAGACCTCTTTGCAGTAACTACAAATATGAACACTAGCAGATAAAATAATCTTCCTCTGTGGAGTTATACCTTCTATGTTTTATTTTTCTGTTTTCATCGGGCTCAGAGACCGGGCAGTCAGGCGGATTGGCAATGGAGAGAGAAAAAGCAAAACCCGTCAGAAAAGGTAAAACCTAATGTTGAGTCTTGTTTGATTAGCTTTCATATACTTGATTGTCCCCTTTATATAGTGATTGTTGTAACGTGATGCATTTAACTTGCTGAGGCTGTTATATCTGCCTTTTTGTTAATGTGAAAAATTTAAGGAAGGTAACGCATATTGATGTAAAATTTTAGAATGGAAGTAAAGCATATGTGAAAATATAAAGAAAGTAAAGCATATAAATGTGAAAAATTAAAGAAAAATAAAGCATATTAATGTGAAAAATTAAAGAAAAATAAAGCATATTAATCTGGAAAATAAAAGAAAAGTAAAGAATATTAATGTGGAAAATTAAAGAAAAGTAAAGAATATTAAATTGGAAAATTAAAGATTAGTAAAGAATATTAATGTTGAAAATGAAAGAAAAGTAAAGTAGATCTTCTGGATTCTGTATCCCCTTAGTTTTGGTGATTGATGTAATTTCGTGTTAATGGGGATTTAATGGATTGGAATACTAGTAACTTTATTTTTGCTTACATTTCTTTGAAGCTGATGGCAGTTTGATGCAATAAGATATTTTGTGTTTGGAAAAAAGACATTTCAAAAGATTTTGTGATTGGAAAAAGACATTTGAAAAGATTTTGTGATTGGAAAAAAGACATTTCATAAGATTATGTAATTGGAAAATAGATAATTCACAAGATTATGTAATTGGAAAATAATTGCACAAGATTATGTAATAAGAAAATAGACATTCAAACAATTTTCTTATTGGAAAAAAGGCGTTTTACAAGATCATGTGATTGGAAAATAGACATTCAAAAGATTTTGTGATTGGAAAAAAGACATTTGAAAGATTATGTGATTGGAAAATAGACATTTCAAAAGATTTTGTGATTGAAAAAAGACATTTCAAAGATTATGTGATTGGAAAAAAGACATTCAAAGATTATTTTATTTGCCCAAGGTGGATAACTCTTCATGATTAAAAAAAAATCTTCAATATTTGTTTGTAAATGGTGAGTCTTTGATTGTATTATTTTTGTGTCCCAACAGATGAAGTTGAACTCAAGATAAAGACCAAGGCTGAAGAGGAGAGAGAAGACAATGCAGGTAAATGTTTTGTCATGGAAAGATTAATTGTCATTGTAATGATTAATAAACACAGATTTTTGATGACATCTTCATACTTGCCGTTTATCCCAATTTAATCGGGATATCCCGATTTTTTTGTTGGTTTTTCGTCAAATCCAGGTCTCCCGATTTTTATCATCTGGATCCCGATTTTTAACACTTTGAGTACTTTGAGGCCCGGGTTATCGGCATTTTGATATTTCCAGCTCCCATCTCTTTCCGAAGATACCAAATGCAAATCGTAGAGTTGATACCGATAAACGATACCCCGGATGTGATAGCACATAGTAAGGCTTAGGCCTTCTTACTGTATTTTGGACTAGTAATTGCTTAGATTTCAATGCATCTCTGATCGTCTACGACTACGAACAGAATGACTGGCGCGATGCTTTGAACTTTCATACTCGCTGCTGCAATGCTGGAGTCCTGCAAGGAACATTCCTGAATAGGCCCATATAACAAAGTTATATCTAACCATCAAAGACATGAGGGGATCATGTTATTATTGACAGTGATTCTTGAGAAGGAAATTGCGTGGACTGCTAGATCCATAGATCTATCTAGATTTTATCCAGATCAAACTTGAAAAGGAGATCCCGATGGCAAAATAGGCCTTACAGGTAGATTTGAGACCCAGATCGACACAGGCGATGGATCGAGATGTGCCTTTGATGCGCTCCTCCTATCACTAGAGTTGATCATTGTTTACATTACAATGAGAGAAGGCATTGCTGTCTAGATCTGGAGCTAGACTCTTGGTCCTAGTAAAAATCAAATGATCTATCTGATGGGCTTGTTCACTGAAACTAAGCCCTATAAAATCATGAATTGAATAAGCATCGTCAGAACCTGAATCTCTACATCTAGATTTTGAGTTTTGCGAGGTACGTTGCCTTGTGCCAGGACTAGATCTAAATTTTTAGATTTAATTGCTTGATGATATGAAACATAGATCTAAAATATATATTCTAGATATAAGATCAATATCTAGATGTCTAAATCTAAATGAAATTATCGGGGGAGGGGGGGATTGGCTTCGCGATAGCAGATCCTGATTTTTCCTCCCCGATCCTGATTTTTTCCTTGTTGGATCCTGATTTTTTTCAACCCCAGTGGCAAGTATGAGCCAGTCGTTATCATGAAGAAGGGCGCATACGATGACCACAGGGTTTTTCCTTGACCAGGTGACCCCAGTGCCCTTCCTTCAAGGCCGGGCCATGATAGGATCAAAAGGACTTGCAGTGATAAGAACTCCTGATTGGTTACAGTTTACAGAGATGAGATATGGGCGGGGTCTTTGTCACAGTTCACTGATCTCTTTTTCTCTCTCTCTCTCTCTCTCTCTCTCTCTCTCTCTCTCTCTCTCTCTCTCTCTCTCTATCTCATGTCCTACATTTGTC
>JAOWAY010135183.1:0-10726 GCA_028565895.1 Goniobranchus geometricus
GACAAAAAACCATAATTACGTGCTGTGCTAAAAATTACGTACTAATACGTAATTTTTACGTACAGTTGGCAGCTCTGTCATAGACATTAGAAGCTTAACAGTAACAATTAACAGCCATATCTATCCATACATAAGATGCAGTATGCTACATACAGTGAATTACAATAAAAGCAATCCATAGGTCATAGTTACAATGTATCTAGATTTATAAATGTACTATAAAACAGTTCAGAGTCTAAAAATAGGAAATTTCAAACCTTGCTAAAAAGTATCACTTTCTGAACAGTAATTTGTCTTAGGAGGATTTTCGAAAATTGGGGTGGTGAAATAGAAAAAGATAGTTTACTGATTTTTCGTATGATTTTAGATTTAATTAGAATCGAATCTTCCCTTGATCTCAGGTTTCTTGTTGGGGAATAGACATTTAAGAAAAGATGTCTTAAATGCATTGTGAACAATATCATCTTTTCTACTGGCAGCCAATGTAGTTCCTTAACTCTTTCCCTACCGTGAGCCGTATTTTACGGCTCGTTCTGACTGCCAATTTGTACCGTGAGCCTTATTTTACGGCTCATGAAATCATCTATCTAATCCAGTCCATATTTTCTATCCAACAGTACTAAAATTCTCAACCGGCATTCAGAGACGAAATTCAAACTTCCTTTCCTCAATTCTGGCGGTTTACAACGAGAATACTTTATTTAGATGTGCTTTTTTTTGTCTGTTTACATTTTGTGATAAGATTTTCGGCCGAAAGAGCTCGTAATCTATTAGATCTATGGACTCAGAATGATGAAGACGAGCAGTCTGTGTTGAGTGATGATAGTGATTGTGAAAATGGTGTTACCAGTGAGTAAGATTAAGATAGCAGCGGCAGTGACAGTGATGAGGATGTATGTGGGTGTGGCCAGGCTGGTGATTATGTGGATAAAGGGAAGAGGCCTATGAAAAGACCTGGAAGAATAGTTACAAAAGGGAAAAAAAATACTAATGCTCAAACTGATACAGACAATGTAGATCTAGACCTAAACCTAGATTTAGATCCAGAAGAACATAGATCTAGAACAAATTGGACAGTTTGGAACTTGGTGAATGAGGGAAGCACAGACAACCAATTTCGATTTGGGAAGCAAAATTCTTGTGGTATGAGAATAAAATCACTGTCAATTCTGCTCACCTAGATTGCTTTTTTGCACTCCTCTCTCCAGAAATCTTAGACAGATTATTGGAGAATATAAATTTGTATGCTAAGAAATTAGTCCTGAAACACACACCAGCCCGACAGTATTCAACTTTGGCAACTTTTTGCCCGTAACCTGATCAGAGTTATTAAAAGTTTTTGCCATTCTAATAGCTATGGGACTTGACCTAAGAGACAGTGTGAAAAGCTTCTGGGCAACACCAATGAGTGCACCACATCTCTATACTCCTTGGTTTGGTCATATGCTCCCCAGTGTTAGGTTTGAAAGTATCTATCATACTTTCCTACATGCGGCTGGAGAGGATGCGACACGGGATATGTTGTTAATTTCGTCCCTATTACGGTTCGGATACTGCTTACCACTGTGACTGAGATCCCTCTTCAAAACAAGCGGGGAAAGTGTTTCATAAGCTACTAACTCGCCTTGAAAAAGGGCATCATATATTCGGGGACAGATTTTACACATCTCACCGCCTCCTCAAATTTTTGTGCTCCAAATCTTTTCATTACATGGGGACAATAGATTTAAGGAGAAAAACTTACCGCAAGATTTGAAAACTGAAGCTTGCGCACATGGAATTGAAATGGTACATGCAGAGTACCACATACCTTGTTGTGGCATTCAGAGACAAAAAGGCCAAGAAGTTCTGTACAGCTGTAACAAGTAATGGAAGCGTTGAATCAACACCTGTCACATATCGCTTGGGTACCATTCACAAGCAACACTTATAGACAGCGACAACAGAAATATGAATGGCTGTGACAGAGCTGACCAGCAGGTCCAGTACTATGGAGTACAAACACGAAAAAGCCACAAATGGTGGAAGAAAATATTTCACTGGTTGTTGGACATTTCTCAAATCAATGCCAGCATTTTGTACCGTGTGTCACACCCAAGAGACAATGGCTTGCCATGCAAACTCAGTCTGAAGGAGTATAAATGCCGTTTGATATCCCAGCTGACAGAAATGTCCTTTTTGGAATCGTCAGTCTCCAGTGAAGTTCCAGCAATCGCTGTTAGGGAGGTCATAGGCACCCCACAGGTCCGAATGTCTCCAAAAAATCATTTCCAGACCTCTCTTGGTAAAGGAAATGACCACAACTGTAGAGTGTGCAGCGAGCCAGGGGTCAGGAGAAGAACTAGCAATGTTTGCATAATCTGTCCAGGAAAACCACATCTTTGTAAAGGTAACTGTTTCCAAGGCTGGCATACCAGGCTTCACTATAAGGAAGGCCTGTATGGGTCATGTGAAGTGGTGCGGGAAGGTGATGAGATTTTGCTTTTTGCGTGTTTTTGGTGTTTTACCGCGTTTTAGTAATTATGCATTTTTTTCAAAATCTATGCAACCAATTTATTCGAAATTCACATGGATTACCAGTATGTATACAAGACACATTATCTCAGAAGCCTGGTACAATTGGATTTACAGAATCACAGATATTGCACATGTAAGTTGGACCTTGTATGAAAATTTTTTATATGTTTTTTTTCCCCCCCGATGTTATGAAGGTTGAAGGAAATTCTGCTGAGTTAATCCTTAACCCAATTACATATTTAGAAAGCTCTTTTTTTTGTTCTTTATTTTGACATATAACACTTGACTGTTATTTGTAAATTTACCGTTGCAATCGGTGCTTAATGAAGACATGTCTATCCTCAAGCGGTAAGGCAAAAAATGGGTTTGTCCAGTGGTAGAAAATTGGCCAGTAGGGAAAGAGTTAAGAAGTGATGTAGCCGAATCATATTTGCTTTACTTTAGCATCAGTCTTGCAGCATTATTCTGTATGACTTTCAAGCATCTTAACTTCTCTTTGGACAAATCACCCAACTCAAGCAATGAGTTACAGTACTCTTAATTTGCACAAAATGAGGGCATCAACTAGCAATTCTGCAATCTTGAAGGGAATGAGGTGTCTAATCTTGCTAATCCCCATGACAGCTGAGAAAACTAGAAGAGTCCAGATATTCAAGAACAAATCCTACGGGCGATTGCTGAGAAAATGCTGAAAGAGCTGAAGGACCAATGACTGTTTTAACCTCAATCATACCCCGAGCAGGTCCAAAAGACCACCATGTAATGCTTGTGAAAAAGACGAAGGGACCTTACAAGGTGGTCAGAGAAGTGGAGGATAAAATAAAAGCTGGATGGATAACCTTAAGGAGTAGACCCGACTAGATATAAGAATGATTGAGGACAGAACCACCTGACGATCTCTGATGCTTCAGACACCAACAATGTGTCCCCTATGACTAGCCTGCATCATATTCAGAGAAGAAAATCTGATAAGCATGTTATTTGAGCTGCTAACATAATGATTACTGGGTACTTTCCCTAAATTTGGCATACATTTACTTCTATCATTCCATGATTTTAAAACTTGTACAAATTTCTTATTTGTTTTTATCTTAAGTCTTTGAAAAAAAAATCTCCACTTATTAAAGAAACCAAACTGTTTTTATGCCATCAATTACCCTCTTGTCTACCATCAGAAAAGCGCTCTCTATCATTACACTTACCAGAATACGAACAAGAGTTGAAGACTACTTGATCTTTACTCAGAGTGGCTTCCGTCCTGACAGAAATACGACTGATGTAGTTTGAATGCAAAAATGGCTGGCAACAAAAGCGCTGTCTGAGGACATCACCATGAATATCATAGGTGTAGACATGTCAGCTGCTTTTGATGCCTTAGTAGATATGAAATTCTTCACATCCTTGAATGCATTTTAGATCGGGATGAGCAAAGAATTACATGTTTCATCTTGAGCAACACAATGATAAATACTAAAATCAGAGAAACATCGGAAACAAAAGCTTCTTTTTAGGAACATCAGCACTCTCCACCAAGGAGACAGTCTCAGTCTGATATTGTTCACCATCCAAGTGGAACAGGCCCTAAAAGATGTCTGATCCATAATCCCCAAGTACCCACCTGAATATGAGCAAGAACTCGTGTGGGATCCCCACATCAACAAACAAGAAGAGAATCTAGAAAAAATTCAAGAAATATGGCACACTTCATAACAAATGATTACAATTATACTCCATGTAGAACATTTACAACTGTGCATAAATTAGGTTGGTTCCCTCTAGAAGAACACAGGGTAAGGATTAAGTCTACAATTCTCTGAATAGCCATAAATAATCTAATCGACAGATCAATTGATAGGTACCAAATCAGAAACCATGACATCATTAACACTAGACTAAACAAAAGGCAAAACTATAATGTACCACATTCAAACCTAGATTGCCACCAACAGTCCTTCTTCCCCAGTTCACTTAGACTGTGGAACAGAATCCCTGAATCCATCGTATACAGTCAAGATATGGACTCCTTCAAACAGTCCATCTGTAACCCTTAGGTCAAATAATTGGACATCAATAATTTGTTCTTCCTTTTTATTTTATTTGTTAATTAATTATTTTTTCATTGCTTTCACGCACTTCGACGCTCATGCTCAGTTTTAATGAGTTTTAATGAGACGCATTATTTGAAGAAGAAGAGGAACTTCCAAAGACGTCATATTATTATATTTGGATGAAGTTGACTTTGTTGGTCCCACCAAAGTAAACTGCCCTATATAAACAGTTAAAAATAAACATTGGAAAAAGAGTATATACATTCTCAAGATCTGAGATAAACTGGAAGAAGACCAAAAAAATCAGTTCATTAACTGTTTCCAGACATTCAGATATAGTGGTGCAATTTTCCAACCACCATATGAACGTATACCGATACATGGGCACCAACAGGGTACCTCTATTTTGTTCATTTTCATGAGCTTCAAAGTTTCAAAGTATCATTCTACTGATACAAAACTATGACTTGGTTATAAACAAAAAGTGAAACTTCAAACTTGATGACTCAGAGCTGGTAAATTCATTGTTTACATTGACTTGATCTAGATGAATATGTGCTTGCACAAAATGTAAACAATGTCAGCGGATCCAAATCAACCGAGCATGTCAACAAGTAGGACTGGACCTTAATCAATCAATAGAGCTATTTCAATCATTATGGGCAGATGAAAGAAATGAAACAGGTCTAGAGTCATCTTCATCTGCATCAGATAAAGAATGGAGTGATCAGAGCAGGGATAGTGATGAATGTCAGAGTGACACTATATCTGGGCCTACTCTAAGCGTGTTAGGGTCAGAGAGTGATGAAAATCTAGATCTTGATATGCAAACAACTCCTTCTAAAACAGCTAGAGTAGTAGTGCAAAGTAAGGGCAAAGGAAGGGGCAAAGGAGCTGGCTAAGCCACTGCATCTAAATTAGGACACTCTAACAGGGAAGCCACTTTACAAAGGAGAAACTTCAAGGCTTTTTTATTCCTTTTGAAAATCTCTCTATTGACGAAATGGTGATAAGTACAAGGGAAGTACAACTGTTTTTCATGCAAAAGAGTTCAACAGCTCTAAATCTCACGAGTGCCACATCAAAACGTTCGGTGTTTGTGACTCATGGACTGGATATGTCTAAGACCTACTTATCTACCTTGGCGAAAACACGGCCTCATGTCTGGAGCTTGATCAGGATGCCAGCCATGCTGTGAAAGTTTTTGGCAAAATGCTTGCAGGTGTTGGCTCCTGCCACCACATATATGCTGATGTGATAGGTTCTATACATCTCTCCCTCTGAAAGAGTACTTGCAAAAAAGATGGCTGAACTACTCAGGCACAGTTATGACCAACAGGAAAGGTTTAATACTTCAGGTCCGGGAAGCTGCCCGGTACAATGAAGCCAAGTTCTTACAAGACGATGACAATATTTTGTGTGCCATATAGAAAGATAAGAGGAAAAAAAAATCATGTATACTTTAGACCACTCACATAGCAAATACTTTCAAACATAGGCTAGAGGAATACGGGATGTGCAGAAGCCATCTATTATTCAAGCATACACTTTCATGTATAGCTGTGACCGAGTGGATCAACTCGTATCCTACTATGGGACCCAAAATGGAAAGACTGTCTAATAGTGGAAAAAGCTATTCAACTGGTTTCTTGAAATTGTGCAAGCCAACATCTTTTATTGTTTTTTCCAAACCTCGATCAGACAAAAGAAAATTTTGCAAAATTCAAGGACAGCCTTATAACAGACCTCGTGGCAATCTCAGGACAGCAGATTCCAACAAACTTTCACCTTCTCATCCCCAAACCAGGAACGAACCCTTCGATTGCTATTGGACAAGAGGAAAGAAGATTTGAAGGAGCTGTCCATCTGATCGACTTTGATGGAGGTGATCGACAGTGCGAGCAATGCAGCTTGACGAAAAAAAGGAAAGATTCTAATTTCTAATGCACAGGATGTCCAGATCAGCCTTACGTATGACCAAATCCTGCTTTAGGGCATGCTATATCAAAGAACGATTTGGGATCTTTTTGGGACTAGTTGTAAATAAGAAGCTCTTGCTAATTTTGTTTATGATAAATGTTAGTGATACTGTTCTGTTGAAAATTGTTCATTTTTATGAATTTGATGCATCACATAAAAACTTGTATAAATTTGTCAAATATCAAGCAATCTTCATCAAATGAAAAGGACACTTATTGTAAATATAGCTGTGCTTCAAGATGAAGCCCAACCAATGATGATGATCAGGATGTACTGTGAATGCAAAAAGAACATTTATGAGGAAGGTAACATACTTTACAATTTTATTCTACTGAATAATATCATTTTTGACAGAACAAGTAACAAAACAAAACAAAACTTATCAGATTGCCATACGACCCCTTTTTTATTCATCCTCATCTCTTGCCCTTTCACTTGATGTATTGTATATGTCTGTTTTGTCATAAAAATAAGTAAACCAGATCATGATCAGTGACATAACATCGTCTCCTCAATTTGCATAAAAGTGTGAATTCCGTCTTTGCCCAAATATATTTCCGTCCTGAAAGATTTAATAGGAGAAGGGAAGAAATAGAAGAATGCAAATGTCGTCCATCAGGTGCTCTTAGCAAAAGTACACACATCTTTGTTAACAAAAACAAACTAAAGGTACATACAAAAGTTAAATTGTACAAATCACTTGTCAAATTGTCGTACCTGGGTCCTGACATAAAGTGACGAAGACAAGCTAAACAAATTCCAAAGGAAACAGCAAGAAAAAAAACCCATTAGATATCCTGAAAAATATTGAGTAAGTCATAGAAGAAAGATGCGAAGAAAAACCTGACAAGAAATTCAGAGGAAGACTAGCAACAGCTCTACCAATTGTAATCCACAAAGATCTGTCTCGCCAAACAAATCCACTGACATTGTAATCAAATGAAGACCTTGATTGCCTAACCAGCAAAGTGAAACATAGAAAGAAGAGGCAGGTATTGAAAGCTAATATCAGAAAATCAGCAAACAATGCCCACTTGGAGCATTAGATGGCAACAAGGCTAAACTATAAGTCAGGAAGTCATAAATGAGGAAAATTACAGAAATTTACAGAATACATTGAACAATTACTCTACTACATAGTGGGCGCAAAATCTATAAGATCACAGTACATTTAGCATCACAAGAGGGAAAAAAATGTTTGTTTCCTTTTTATTCACGTTCCTTCTCCTTTCACTCATGGCAGAATGGCACTTTCTTCATGTTTGTGATACTTAACTGATGTACTGAAAAAAGTACAATAAATGATTTGAAGTGCGCTATATAAATGTACTTTATTATTATTATTTATTGAAGCAAATTATATATTTTAGGTACCCCATAGAGTATTTGTAGTCATACATGTTATCTGGTTATGAAAAGGTCTAACCTAGACAAAGAGAATAATTTTTATAACACACCTTAAGCACTGAACCCTACAAAGCGCAACTAGATCTAGACAAATGCTTCTCTTCTCTTTGTCTGCTCTTGTATTCTGTAACAGCTCCAGACATACTCAATATTTTGTGTCCTTTTGAAAAATCGATGAAAATCAAGAAATGCTGATAGAATTGATCGGCAAAAATATCATAGAACACCATAGAGTTTATATGGTTCCTTCTTAAAAAAAAAAAAAAAGGAAACAAACAACAAATACATTTTTGATGATCTATATGAATGTGAGCTCCCATATGGTGCAAAGTCTTGAATTGGGTAGCAAAGCAATTGAAGCCAACTATTTGTTATATACATTACCGGTGGCCTTCTTCAATTCTGTCTTTTTGCACAAGATCATTTAAAAATCAGGGCTGTACAGGGTTCCAATGTACCGCTCATTGTGCATGACTGAATTCAAAAAGGCTAACTTTCATTTGTTTGAGCTTCTTCTGCGCTGCTGTTGGGACCTCTGTACTTTGCTGTTTTCTTCACAAAGCCTTGCTCTATGGCTGTGTAAGCCATATCAATGACTGTTTTTTCTACTGGTATTGGATCTATATGGAGCACATCCTTCATCTGCAATACAATGATTATTATAATAATGTAACAAAGGTAAAAATTGTATGCCATGGAATTCCAAATAAATACTAAGGTGCATTGAAAAGTACTGCAGAAATGGACATATTGTCCTTATTTTTCAAGTTACAGTCCTGAAATTTTACATTAACCACCGCCACACTAGCTGTCATACGCCGACAATGAATAGTCAGCAGATGACTTCTACACCAGAGGCAAACAGCATCCATAAGTTCATTGTTTTCGGATTGGTTCCCTTTCAGAATCTTTTCAAGCTTTGGGTACAGAAAAATAAAATCAGATGGGCAAGGTCTAGACTGAATGACGGATGAAGCAATGTCTTCAGCACCATCCTATCGGAAGCTAAAAGAAGTCTCCCTGAATGAGGCCGATCATGGAGACAAGTAACTATTGGCCCTTACTGTACGTGGCATAGCACGGCACAATGCCTCTAATGACACACAAATTACCAAAAACAATTTTCATTCTTGAATAAATAACTATTACGAAAATCCTTCTGCTGTCAAAAGTTCAATAATAACACCATGCTGTGAACGATGACCAACTATGACCAACTCCCTCAACCTCACAGATTATATAGACAAATGACATCAAACATATTTAAAATTTAGCAAACCTCTTTTTCTTTGGTCTGAAAGTGTATGTGTGAAATTTCAAAGGAGCATGTTAAAAACTTTTAATTGTGGTGTAACGTTCTGTACTTCCAACATGGCCTCGTATCTCTCTCAATTATGCCAAAAGTAACATATATTTGTAGGTGTTTTATTTAATTTTAAATGGCTTGATTATGATTTGAATTATTTTTGTTATACATTATATGACATTTGTTGAAGATTTTAAAAATACTTTTTCATGACAACATGTAAAGTATAATCATTAAAAGACTTGTTGCACGTCTTGCACATTGTACTGGAAAGCAGGAGATGGGGTGGAAAATGAAGGTTTAAATGCATTTTGTTGTCCATTCTAAATGCATTTTGTTGTCCATTCTTGACTGGGATGACAGAACAGTGCATTGACCATATCAGGACTAGCTGCCAACATCCAGCATCAAGAAATGTAGCCTAGTTCCATCATTCTGATTCCTACTTTTTTATTTGTGTACTAATGACCCAGTTCCCCCAACCAATGCAATAGACTTTTGCTTATCATTCATCATTGAGCAACAATCATTCAGTAGGCTAATAGACCCAGCTTACTGCCTTTAGATCCATAACTAGATTGAATGAAAGTCTACATCAAAGTTCATGAAATATACTTTATTTTCAGGCACTGTATTAAAAAAAAACCCCACATTTTATAATGAGATACTACTGTATAAAATACAATGTATGTAAAGATGCATTACTTACCCTGGTGTTATCAAAGACCAATTTTTCTCCTAAAGACTTTGCTCCGGCTTTCAGTCGACTGTTAAAAATCTTCACCACTGATTCCAGTGCGCGAGGCATCTCTTTTGTGGGAACATTATAACCTGTATACATACATTTCAATACCATACAGGTCAGCAAAAAGCAATTTCTTGGACAGGTTTCATATTTTTCAATAACAAATACGTTCTCAATTACCAGAAAAAATGCTTTCATCATTGCATGCCAACTTGATATTGATAAGCTTGATTATTCCGTTCTAAGTGTATTCATTAAAATTCAAATCAAACCCTCAAATTCATCCCTTCAGTACACTTACAGCTATATGTCAGTAGATTCTAAAATAACAGTGGTGAGACAGGTTTTCTGAATATCAGGACAGAAAAACTTTACACTAACCACTGCCATACTAAGACATGCATCAGTTGGAAATTTTGCGAACATACATTAAATCTTTTCTCCTAAACTTAGTGGAAAAGATCTAGTCCATTACAAAATTGAGCCATAAAAACAGATGCTCATTTCTCTGTCCTGCCACAAATTCTTGTCATTTGGGAGTAGAAAAAAATGGCATTAAAAATTATTTCTTGCACTTAACCCTTTAATAGCCACCTGCCTGCCAAACTCCACCCCTGAAAAGCCCAGCTAAAGGGACATGACTCTGTCAAAATTAATACAACATATTTTCAAAAGTGCATACAAAATTTAATTACCAGCCAAATATGAAAAACTCAACATCAA
>JAOWAY010135294.1:0-10726 GCA_028565895.1 Goniobranchus geometricus
AAAAAAACCTGCGGTGTGTAAATGACCCCATGTTTGCTTGACTTGAATCACGGAATTCAAGTGTAGGTAGATAAGGATTGAATAATTGGGCTGATAGACTTGAAGACAAAGGGAAGGAGTTTAGACCGAGCGCCAAAGATTTCATCGCCTGATAAGAGGAAAAGAAAGACTCAAGTGAAGTTACATTGGTGTACTCAAGAAGGATGTGACGATTTGAATTTAAGAGAATGTGTTCAATCCATGGAAAATATGCCACAGTGTCTCCCAAAAGTAATGGCATAACTGAAAAGAAGAGGAAGAGGAAGAGGACACAACCGCAAAAGGATAATATTTCCAGCTTAGATTGGGCATTGCTGTTGGTCAGGGGACATTTCTAAGAAAATTGACTTGATTCTCTTTGATGCCGTTCCTATTTGTTTCTTGTATTGCTATGACCCCTGTCATATTATATCGCGTACAGTTCTATGTAGTGAAGTTCTGTGATGAATATGAAGGTTTATAGATGAAAAAATAAGTATATATACATAAGGATGAGGATGCTATTAGGCTATTCATATTATTGTAATCCTCTGAAGGCTGTAGGCCTGTTAATATGTAGTGCAACTGTTCTTTTCTACTTTATCTCCAAAATCTTTCTTCCTGCTTTTTTTTTTTTTAACATATTTTTGCTAACAGTTATTTTCAGTTTTAATGAGTCTGTCGGAATATTCAAAGACGAAGAAGGGGGAAGAGATGCTGAATCTTCTAAAGGTCATTTTTCATTTTCAGAAAAACATGATGTATTAACTTTTAATTAATTATTTTGTTCCGCAGATAATCTTATGTGGTAGAAATGAGTCATCCCTCGTTGACACGTCTAAGGAAATTCAAAAACTTAACGTCAACTGTGCATATATGATATGTGATGTGAGTTCGAGAGACCAAGTGTATTCAATGGTAAAAGGTTATTTTTTACATTGTTAGATGAAGATTTAATTTAGCTTAATGAACATCCAATTATTCAGCTTTGATACTGGCAGCTTTTTAGAGTGGGCTTGGGAAGTGGTGCTGCTCTTTATAAAGAAATTCTAAAAAACCAGGCATAAAGAAAGCCACGTTTAAATTGATTCTCAATACAGTAACATGATCTGAATCAATTTATTAATGATTTCTGTTTCCTCATGTCACTGAAGAAAAGTTGGCACAATTGATTTCTTAAAAAGGTTTTGTCTTCTTTTTTCTCATTTGTATACTTCAATGCAATATGCTTAGATTTTAAACTATTTGAGACAGAAAGTATACAAATATATACATATAAATGTAATTGTTTTTCTTTTTGTTTTTTGAAAATTTTTTGTAGTGTTTGTTTTTGGTATTCATATGACGCTGAATTGTACATCTTTTTATTGTGGAGTTTTGAAATGCTTTCTTTTATTTAACTGCAGGCTCAAGAAGTTGAAGCAAAATTTGGCTCTGTGACCATTCTAATCAACAATGCTGGCATAGTTCAACCAAATTCTATTTTAGATGCGTCACCTGGTGACATTACATACACCCTAAAAACAAACACTTTAGGACAGTTTTGGGTAAGTTGTGCCTCATACTATCTTGCAGTTATATCCATTACGTATACTAGTGTATATGTTGATTATATCTGCTGCCAGAACTACAACTTTAATAACGTACAACAATTTCCGTTCAATGATATGGAGATTTCTTTTATTACTGTGACAAGCACTACTAATAAGACTTGTTGTACTACTACTTCTCTACCTCCTCTAGTACGTTGCTTTCACTTCTACTACTGTTACTACTACTTCTACCACTTCACTACTGCTGCTGCTGCTACTACTACTACTGCTGCTACTTCTACCACCACTACTACTACTGCTGCTGTTACTGCTTCTGCTATGTCTGCTGCTACTTCTAAACTAGTGCCTGATGCTGGGCAAGCATGAAAAATTGGCTTTAGGCTTAACCAGGCAAGAGTTTGAAATCTTTGTTATTCACAAAGAAGTTAATTGATTTCGGTTCATAAATAAGTTGAGATAAGATTAACTTATTGATCCATACACTTGGACATTACTATTTATGAACATTTAGATATATATATATATATGTATATACAGATGTTGTCAGTTGTTAGTAACATGATTTTGTTGGGGTGGCACCACCATTCATTAATGATCACACGTCCTCCCCTTCAGTTTTCAATGTGATGGTCCGGTCTCTGTCACATCTTATCAGTGTAAACTTGTTCATTTGAACATTGCTATCTGCTATTTCTTCGTGTTGCCATGTCTCATATTATAAACAGACAATGGGTGCATTCCTGTACTCATTAATGTATTGAATACACAGGTTTGAAATTGGTCAGACATAACCAGCAACACAGGATTGTATCGTCTCTGTTGCATTCAGGCTTCCACTCCACCTTTCCCACCCCTTTTGTTCTTACGACGGGAATAACAATTTGGCTGTACTGAGCGGGTTTAAAGTGTTGACAGTATTCACAGTACATGTACTTAGACAGCAATGATTTTTTAAATATTGAATCGTACGCATACATAGTTGTTGGTTATTAATAAACACATTGTACCGATGATATTAAAAATTGTAGGAATCTGATGGATAAAAATGATAGTCCCGAATATCACAGAAAGCCTCATTCAAACCTCAATACCTCGATAATTGTACCATTGTCTTCATCTGTATTTTGTTTGGTTGTTTCGTTTTTTATCATCTTGCTGTTTTCACTTGCTTTTGTTTGTTCTTGGTATGTTTAGTAAGCGGAGACAAGCAGCACCTTCTTTATTAGGCTGTATCTATGCCACACAGATGGAAAATATCAAGGATTTTAAATATCTTGGATCCATTAAAGCAGGTGACGGTACCTGCTTAAAGGACATCAAAACAAGAATCAGGATGGCGAAACAGAAGATGGTTCAACTGAACAACAAATTTTTGTTTGTTTATGTATCCATTTTTTAACAAAAAACTTCATTCTCATTTAAAATAACCCATATTTAGGGTTGACCATGGCTTGCCACTAAGATGCAAAAGCATCAGAATTTTGGCGAAGAGGAAATGAGTGAGGTATGTGTTCACCTCTCTTCCCTTACTGCCTGGTGCAAGGTCAGTTGGTTACAAATGCGAGGATACGGGTTGAGTGTGGAAGAATGTTAAAAAGTTTTTGTCTTGTAGCAGACTAGTGAGTCATTGAAATAAAGGTCATGATTTATCGTGGGATTTAGTGGAGAAGACCAGTCGTTTTCCATGGCAGTATATTAGAGAACTAAGAAGTATCCTAATCATACATTGTACATGTGAATTGTTTTTGGGAATAGATTAGCCTTGTTACCAAGCGAATCACAGGAATGGCAAAAGGAAAAAAAAAACGAAACAAATTTTCTGATAACTTAGAGATTATTATACTGTTGGTTACCCATTAGACTGGACATTTGGGCAGAAATCTGGGTTTTTTATACAAGCATTTGGAGGGGCTATTTACATGGATGTAGATTTTCTTATCATCTGTCTGTTACTAAACTCCTTTGGTCATAGCCAACCAATCTTTGCAAATTAGGTATTGAATCAAATCTCTCACTCCGGGGAATGTCTGTTGGAAATTGTTTTTAGATTAAGATAAGGACAACTTTACAAAACAATAGGCAGCCTGTTTGTTACTGCGCAGCACCTATGTGTTACCGAATTGCTCCGCTCATAGCCAGTCAATCTTTGCTCTCACTCCAAGGAATGTCTGCGATGGAAATAAAGAACAACTTTTCAAAACTGTATTTTCCATTTGAGGTAGATCACAAAGAGGAATGCTCAGATAATTGCCATGCAAAGCAGGCAGGCAGCTGAATGAGACACACACCACACAACATTTGCGATTTGCAGGCAAAAGGCTGCAACTGGACCACTTGTATGGAAAAAAATCGATTCCACCAACATTGCATAAAAATTTTTGGAGAAACAGGCAAGCATTTAAGTGTTCAAAAGTTTAATAGTGCAAGTATAGCCATGACTTATTCAATAATATTTCTATTTATATAATACAAAATAATAATGCAGATGGCATAGTTTTCCTCACTCAAAGATTCACAGGTTTGAAAAGCATATCCCAAAAGCTCTCAAGGATTGGAGACAAAAATTGACCTGAAAACAAATACAGCCCAAACCTAAACAAAAAGGATGAACAGTAACCAAAGATAGACCCTTTCAATTGAAGGTTTAGACTTAGAAGATGTGAGAAACTTCACATATAGGGGTACCAACATCTCCCAAAATAGGGACATAGAATCAGAATATGTGAATGATAAATACAGGCAAAAATAGCATAATCCTGAGCAATATCTGGAAGACCTCCAAAATATCTGTGAGGAAAAAGTTAAGAAATTTCAACTCCAATGTCCTAGCAGTCTTGCGGAATCTTGGAAAATGACTGTATTTCAGAACAAGGGCTTAAGAAGAATTTTGAGAATGTATTGGCCCAATCTGATGTCCACCCAAAATATTCTGACAAAAAAAAAAATGGAGCCACATACAACGACCATCAAACACCCCAGAAGGAAGAGATAGGGGCATGTCTGCAGAATACAACCCACAGACATCACTAAAACTGCCATAAGATGGGCTTTTCAGGGGAAACGAATGAAAAGTTGTACTTTGGTGACATAGAGTAAGGAGATGAACTGTTGAGAGAGAAACGAAGGCAGGGATGGACCTTAGGTGAGGTCACAAAGATGGCTGCAAACAGAGATCAGTGGCCCTCCCAAGTTTTCGCCTTATGGAGACATGCAGACGAACCGTTGAGAAAGAAATGAAGGGGCAGGGATGGGCTTGGGATGGGGTCACAAAGATGGCTGCAAACACAGATTAGTGGCACTCCCAAGTTTTCGCCTGAAGGAGACATGCAGAGGTACAGTTGAGAGGGAGGTAAAGAGGCAGGGATGGGGTCAAAAAGATGGCTGCAAACAGAGATCAGTGGCACTCCCAAGTGTTGGCCTTAAGGAGACATGTAGACGAAGAGTTAAGAGAGAAGTGAAGGGGCAGGGATGAGTTTGGGGTGGGGTCACAAAGATGGCTGCAGACAGAGATCAGTTGCTCTCCCAAGGGTAGGCCTCATGTGTGTATGTGTGTGTGTGTGTGTGTGACATGACTGATAATGAATGAACAATATAATAATGAAAAGAAGAGGAAACATATGTTTGGGCAAGTACAACTCAAACTATTTCCTCAAGCCAGATATTGCATCTCTGATAGGGTGAATATAATGAACTCGTGTAATTGCTGTCTTTGTTGCTCTCAAATGAAGATGAGCATCTACTGAAGCCAACGGGTTTATTGGTTTCAAGCATCTTTTCGCTTTCAATGTGGACCATAAATCAGTAAAGATGAAGTAGATATATTCAAAATAGTGTGTAATAATGCCATGATGATCCCTCTAACTTCCATAAAAATCTCAAAATTACTCAACCACCTGAAGGTTTAGTGTTCTACATCATGGTGGAGTAAAAAATGTTCATTGTTGGGATTATGATTTTTTTTGTCTGCTGACATAATGGATTCTTATCAATCCATTCAGAAATCATGTGTTGTAGAATTCTATCCTAATTAAAGTGTTTTGCAACAGTGAACTCGCAGTAGCATTCGAATTATATGAAAATTTGTCTTCTTCTCATTAATGTTTGAATAAAGATGCTAACTTTGTCATGATATTCCAAATTTTTCTACTTTTCCTCAGACTATCAAAGCATTCCTACCAGGTATGGTGGAGCAGGGCAGAGGTCATATTGTGTCAATTAATTCCATGCTCGGATGGGCTGCCTTGAATGGCGCTGTTGATTATTGCATTTCCAAGTTTGCCAGCTCTGGATTCTATGGTAAATAAGAGTAAGTCTAGGTCTATAATTTAGCATCAAGTGACACAGAAAGGATTTCAAGTATCACCCGATGGGTAAAGTAGAATTTAAAGTAGATTGTACCCCTCCTTTCCTGTCCCATTCCATTTCCCACAAAGGATGCGCTTGGCACATACAATGATGTTTACCTCCTGTGACCAACAAATTCTTTCCAAAATTTAGGTTCGCTTAGAATCAAAAAGTTAAAAGGCAAATTTAGGAATAGATGGGTAGAAAGTAGGCACAGTGGGGAGGGAGAGAGATTATGGGTGTTAGAGATTGTGTGTATGAATGAGAGATTGAGGGCGTGTGTATTAGTAGTGAAGGTGTTTCATAGAGTTTGTGTGAGGGAGTGATTGGGTACAGATCATTATGATAGATCATGTGTGTGAGTGTGAGAGGGTGGCAGACATTGTGGGGCATGTGTGATGGCATGTGGGTGTTATTACAATAATTATATGAGTATGAATGAGAGTGCCAGTTTGAAAGTGATTGTATAAGTTAATATGAATGGTTGGGAGTGTGATTGTCATAGTAAGTAGACAAAGTGTGTTTCTGATTGAGTGAAAGAGTGAGTTTGGATGATAGATATTGTGTGTATTAGTGACTGAGTGAGGGTGTTATAATACATTGTGAGTGTTTGTATGTGTGAGTAAGTTATGGTGATAAAGACTATGTCTCTGAGTGAGTGAGAAAGTGACGTGATAACGATTTTATATGAATTAGAAATTTGGGAGATAGAGATTGTGTGTGTGTATGATAAAGAAAGGGAAGATAATTGAGAATGCGTCTGAGTGAGGATGATAGATCTGCCGTTTTCATTTGATAGGGCATATAATGAACAGTTTTCGGAAATCACTTTTCCACATTTTGAAATACTTTACACCCATTCAAAATAAACCATGTGATTGAAAATAGGAAAGAAATGACATTTGACGATATAAGAGACATATTTTAGTTTTTTAAAGGGCCTTTGATGCAAAACAACCCTTACGATTATCGTGATTGCGCCAAAACTAAGTTGCCATCCAAATGCATCATTGGCGCTTTCAAATGAAAACGGCAGAGTGTTTATATGAGTGAGGGATTCAGTCAGTTTTTCAAGTTAGTGAATTAATACTGCTTTGTGGTTCATTCTTGTTTTTGTGATATTTAAATTGTCTTTTGCTGTGTTTAAAAGGTGTGACACGTCCAGAAATAAGCATTTCATTTTGAAAATAAGCAAAATCCACCGAGTTTGGCCCCAAAATAAACAAAGAGAAATTGGGAGGTTGCAAGTATGCACAGGAGGGGCCAGTTAGTGAAAAGGAGGTGAAGAAAGAGGGAGTGGAAAGAATGGTCTATTTGCTCGTTATGCCGAATTGACTCAGGGACGGAGCTTATCCTGGTTTCTATAGCATGAAGCAGACAGTGATAGACTTTATCCGTTATTCAATGAATAGGATGTATGTCTATTGCAAAGTATTTTTCCAGCCAAAGCTGTAGCCATTTTCACCTTGGTCAAGTGAAGCAAAAGGGATAAATTTTCTTGCTTAAGGAAAAAAGAATGTGTTTGTAGCAAGAATCGACCCGTTGCCTTTCGGTCAGAGGGCCAAAGCTTTACCACTAAGCTGCAGCACTCCCAACAGTGAGCCGGCTGACAGGACCTTATTTTTACTGTCCCGAAGGTTTGAGGGTTAAATATATTTCTGATTTTGCTCTTCTCACATTAATAGCTGTTGATACCTGAATGGTTAATGTGCTCAGGTGGAAAGACCATTTGCTTCAATCCTAGAATAATGTTTTACAACTTAACATCCATGAGAAAGAGTCATATACACATTTCCTCAACCTGCTGAGGTATAAAAGCGCAAAGTCAGACTGTGACAAACTGATATCTTGTGCCAGGGTCGGGGATGATTTGAATATCACCACTTGTTATGCTAAATATCACCATGTGTTCTACTGAATGCCAAAGATACTGGAGATAAGCACAATTTCTCTTGTATTCAGTGACCTTGAAGGAAATTTATATTTCTCTTGTTTTTTCTGCATGACTTTTTTACTTGAAATAATCTTTCAAACCCTTAAATCGGTATGAAATAACCTTGCTGTGATAAATTGATGGTTTCTGTTCAGCAGTTATCATGTCATATCATATGAAGGGTTAGAGAGGTCATAGGCCCTTAAACATCCTGGAAAAACAAAAGCAATTTTACATTCAATAATTTTACATAACCATCATAATGAAAGTCGTGATAATTATTCATTGTAGTCATAGATTTAATTTTAGAGCTTCCTATCAATGACATTTAAAAAGGAATTGAACCTTTTCTTAGAGCATTGAGTTTGGAGAGAGAGACTGTTCCTTGTCCTTACTGTTCTCAACATAAATGAGTTTCATCTTAATGAGGTAGAACTACTCATTACAAATATCTTCTTTTGGTGCCCTCTTGTAAAATTGACATGAGAAAATAATAAAAAAATCATCCTGATTAAGGTTATCAATACCTTGAACAATTTTGTAAAGTTATATAAGGTCCCCTCTTTTTCGTCTGTATTTAAGAGATGTTGATTTAAGTTATTTTAATCTGTCTTCTTAAAGTCTTGAGTTTCTTATAATAATCAAGTTTTTCTTCTCTGAACATTTTCTATATCAATTGACTGCCGTTAAAACAGAGGGCTCCAAAAAGTATTTCCATCATACAGGTCTAATCAAAGTTTTGTAGACATTTACAAGCATGGCTGTGCCCATATAGATAAAACTTCTTGAGATAATACCAAAAAAACTGTTTGCTGTAAGGTTTAGGGCGATATCCTTATAGTTATAACTTTAAAAGGCAAGAGTTGCTATATCTACATTAAGTTGTTGCCTTAATTGGAGGTCGTAATAACTGGTATATTTTCAGTTCTAGGTTTAAACAGTGTAATAATAATTGGTGTTTCAAGAAACTTTCATTACATGGAATTCTGGGCTGAGTCCCATGTTTTATACATTCCGGTAGTTGTGTAACAATTCATGGCTTGAGTTTTAAGAAGGCATTGTTGATTTATGAAACAAAAGTTCTTTAAATCTCGACAAATTGAGAGAAATGATTTTCGCTTTTCAGAAGCACTAAAAGATGAATTGGATGTACTGAAAATAGATGGCATTAAACTAACCACAATCTACCCATACCATGTGGACAATTCCATGTTTGCAGGAATATCTGTAAGGTAAGTCTTCATTTGGGGAGAAATTGTTTGTGTATGGGTGAGTGTTTGTGTGTTTATGTGTATGTGTGTATATCAGTTCATAATCTTATTTTATGTTTGTCTGAATATGATGTTTGACATTTAAAAGAAAGAAATTCAATCTTGTAAATAAGACTTCTTCTTTTATCTTTATTAAAGCTGCTAATTATATAGCAGTAAAAGATAGAAACAAGTAAGAGTGACCTGGAAAGTCAATCTTTGACCAAAAGATCCATTTTTTGATTTTTGTGTGTTCATCAAGAACTTTTATATCTCTTGAGATAAATTTGAGTGTATTGGATGCATATTTTATTTTTTATGAATTTTATTTTCGAAATGAGTGGTCCCTTGATTTGTATATCAATTTAAGAGAAAAACACAACTTTGTCTCTCAAAAAGTTAGTGCCGGAACACTCCTCTCATACTGCCATTAGACTAGAGTGTTTGGTTTGTTTTTTTGCTCTTACACCCGCCTCCACAGACAGCAAAGTTGAAGATCATATTTGCTGTTTTTTAGAGCATAAAGGAAAGGGAGAACTGAAGGCCTCAGAAAATCATAATAAGCATTCTCATCAAAGTGTGTTGTCCCAATGCAGAAAAGAGGCATTTCCTTCCCCTGGAAAAGCTTGCTGCTGAGTTCAATGACGCTGTTAAAAAATCAGTCAGCACTGGCTTTAGAGGAGATGCTTGTAGGCTGAGCACAAAAAGGGAGCATAAACAACTCTTCATAAGTGAATTCCAGGCTACCCATGAAGCAAATAAAGAGAGGGAAAAAGAGAGCTCAGACTCGGGCAAAAGACCGCAATAATGCAGAGGAAGAGGAGAGGTCTGACCTGTGACGTGGCTATGTTTTGAAGTTTCTTGCCCAGTTTTTGTGGTGTTTCTTGAAATTTTTCATCATATTTTGTCGTTAATTGCATTTTTCTCAAAATATTGTTTTTTTTGTGCTTTCATGTGGATCTACTTTTTTGTTTGTAAAGGTATCCATGAAATTTGTTGGGAATGTTGGACCAAAACGCAGAAATGATCAGAAAAACTTTTTTTTCACCATTGTGAAAATTGAATTCTGTGTATATTTTTGTTGTTGCACTTTTTGATACATTTTTAGGCACTCTTTTTCAAAAATTCATACAAATGAAACTTATTATATTATTACCAAAAGTCATTCTGATAATTTTAAATATTGTACTCAAAAAATAAGTTTGCAAAATTAGAAAGGCATACATGAAAAAATATGGAAGTTTCTTTATTGTATTGTATTTAAATATTGAAATTTTCTTCCAAAATCCAAGACGGTCACCATTTCCATGGCAACCGGAAGTGCAGAAGAAAAAGGCCACATTTTTCAAGTCAAAATAAGCAGTTAGGTATTTCTTGAATAGATAATATTGCAATGCTAGACGCTGTCCTAACTAATAATGTTAGAGAGTTCCAGACAGTACGGCCAAATTAAGTGAAAGATCCTCAGCTAAAAAGCTTTAGATTCGTTTTTGAAACCACCAAGTTTTTGTCTTGGGACCTTAACCCTAGTGGAGCTCGCCATTTTACCGGAGTCGCATCACGGAATGCTGGCGAGCTGATGACGTTTGATTGTAAACATGGCAGCATGGCAGAGCACAGTGTCGCCA
>JAOWAY010135405.1:0-10724 GCA_028565895.1 Goniobranchus geometricus
AAAAAAATAGATGACAGCCCTGAGATCATCCCTTTGGAATGTACTGGGCTTAATTCCAATCAATCAATCAATCAATCTCGTAACTGTAAAAAAGTCATGTGATACCCAAAAACCGATTGTTCTTCCTGTCAGCCATCTTGTACCGGTCAATAGTCATGTGATACGCAAAAACCGGCAGTACTTCCCGTTGGCCATCTTGTAACGGTCAAATGTCATGTGATACGCAAAAACCGGTCGTACTTCCGGTCCGCAGCTATCTTGTAACGGTCAAAACCACGTGATACAGTTTCCTGTCAGCCATTTTGATTTCTATCCGCCATTGTACAATGTCGATCTATGAACGCCGCCATCTTGGAAGCCATCTTGAATAACGTAACTTCCTGATCTCTATCTTGTTTCTGGTCGGCCTACCAACACTGTCATAACACCCAAATATGCGAGGAATCCATGTCTGGTGGGTCAACATTATTTTGATTGTTCATGGGGAAATAGTCCAAGGCATTAGATGTATTGTCAGTATAATTATAATTAGAATCCTTACTTTCCCTAGCGAATAGTTCACTTTTCCCAGGTAACACTTCTGAAAATGATCAGATTTCTAGCAAAAATTGCACTGCTTACCATAGGCCGGACATTGCATTGGCCCATATGAATTACCGCAATTACCACAAGTGTTATACCGGCCTTTGCCACGAGGGGGTTGACCTCTGCCTCTCATGGGCTGTCCTCTGCCACGAATATGGTTGGTTGTGTTCTGATACTGAAATGAAGGGTTGTGGTTACCGCTACGAGATATGTTGGTTTGTCTGCCCCTGGCTTGTCTTTGTCTGATGGTTTTGACTGCACAAACGGGTGGTGACGGATCAAGTTGATGTTGCATTTGATTTGTGACAGTCTCATATGTTCTGGCTATGGATATCGCTTTATCAAAGGTGAGATCTGGCCCCAATTGTAATTTACGAGATATGGCCTTACCTCGTTGTCCAATCACGAGTTCATCACGATTGCTTTCTTCTTTGTTTTCGAAACTTCAATAGTCGGCCAACTCGAAGAGTTTTCTCACGTAAAATTTGATGGCTTCAATGCATTTTGAACAGCCTGGTGAAACTGAGCTCTTTCGTGAATAACCTTTTGACGAGGAATAAAATCATTTTCGAATTTTTGGAGAACGATATCATATGAATCAAGAGGATCTAGTCCTGCTTGCTGAAGAGTGTCAAATGTGAAGGTTTGAAAGGTGTTATTAAATTTTTATCTGCTTCACTTCTCAGGGTATAAGTAAGGGTAGATACTTGAACAAGTCCGGGTTCGTGGTCAAGTTTAGTGGCCTTACGAAATCGTTCAAAGCGAATTTTGCAGTGTGGCCATTCAGTTGTACGGGGAAAATTGAAATTCTCAGAAAGTGACATTTGGTTTATATATCTCTAAATTCACAAAGGACTTGAGGTAGGCCTAGATTAAACGTGGAACGTTAGATTAGAGGGACAGCTTGTATCGCTTCAAATCCGTGTCATAAATCATTCGTCGAAAAGATTTTGCTACTGCATCTTTTGAAAGCTGAATTATATTTTGCTTTCGAACTATAATTCCACCTTTGACACCAAGTTATGTCTTATTATTGTAGATGAAGACAAGAAGGCCAGTGAAAGAAGAGGCATGTTGATACTTTATTGAACCGAAAGGATCACACGGTTCAACAATGGTCGAAGTAACACATTCGAATACACATCTCGGTACTTGCTAGATCATATAACCAGGATGACCCTGTAAGGCTCTATTAATCAAATCCCCACTGTTGACAAAGCCGAGCAGTGAGTTTGGCCAACACAGAGGCCCTTGGATTTATTCAAATTGCAAGATGTGTCTACATCGAATGGATTTGGGGTTTGTTTTTTTCTTCATGGCTTGAATCCGATGCACAGTCATAACCTACTTTCACTTTCCCACACCACCTAAGTGCACATTGTATCGAAAATCTCAGAGACGAACAATCACCTGCTATACTGGTGTGCCAACGCCATCTTGACTACAACAGCCCAATCACCTGAAGTGGTTGGAGCCAATCACATGAAGTGGTTGGAGAGGGTGATGGTAAGCATGATGTAGAGTAGCTCTGACAGTGATAGGGTGATTCTGTTTTCACATTTACTTGAAGAACATTCTGGTTGTTACTATAGGCAAATTCTTTGGCTACTGCCTGTACTTTACTCTGAAATCGCAGCTTCATGTGCTGTAGTATCAGTCTAATATGGGGCAGCAGTGTCTTCAAGAACATGAGGTCGGCATCAGCATCATCGTTTTTTTCCTCGCCTATTTGTCGCATAGATACTGTCTGTATCACACATTCTCTGGTAGTGGTCATCCTGTCAACGCCTTCTTTTCCTTACCCGAGACGTGCATGGGGTTTGGGGGGAAAGTACCAGCGCCCCCAGTAAATTGGACTTGCCTCCCATCTTTAGTTTCCTTCATGACATCAAAAATCAAGAAGAACTATGTCATCTTTACGGATTCCTTGTCGGCCTTACAGGGTATGCTAAACCCTGTGAGGGCTAACAAGAGAATCCAAAAGATTTTTCAAGACATAGACGACTTACAGAAAAATTATAGACTTTGCTTTGTCTGGATCTATTTTGAATTGTATTAAACGTTAGAGGGAAAATAAAATTTAAATGAATAGAGACAAAAAATAGATGACAGCCCTGAGATCACCCCTTTGGGATGTAGGGTGGACCGGGGCAATTCCACCCACTACTTATTGTATATCACTCTCATGCACTTCCATATTGACATATTAGGCTAGATTTTGGTACAAATTATGCTTTGACCACAACATCCACTATAAAGAAGCAATTTGACAGAAGTTACATCTAACATTCAAGACATGCACTTTTTAACAATATTATTTCCAACACTTTATTTGGGGCAATTCCACCTACTGACAATAACCGCCAAAGGATTTCAATTTTTACATTCAATTGGTCCATATTCATTGAATTAGGAGATAAAATGAAAATAAAAGTAGCATAAAACTTTCCAATGCATTTGTCATCATTTTTGTCAATACTGTCATATTTTGCTCATTAATTAGGACACGCAAAAAAAAAAATGTAAAAAAAAATAAAGATTAGTGTGACAATGTTATGAACATCATTAATGAGGGCATTTAGATGTAAATTACATGTATTATTATTATACAAGAAGTAAGAAAAAATAAGCTGCATTAAGCCCCTGCACTTGCTGAATAAAAAAAAAGGGCAGGCTACATAAAGCTTTCAAACACATTTCTATGACTTTGAGTTTCTGAGTGAGTGTCCTCATCAAAGCTTTCATCGTCATCATTATCAATATTATATTCGTCCCTGTGAAATCTTTTTGGGAGCCAGTCTCTGTCATTATCATCATCCAGATCAATTTCAGATTCGGAATCTGATTCAACTATTTGTTGCACTGGAACTGTCTTCATTGCTTTTGGTCTTGTGGGAACAGTTCTTTTTCCTCTCCCCTTACCCTTACTTTTCTGCTTCTCCTCTTCCTCCTGTGTCATTCTCAGAATATACTCCTCACTTGTCAAACTTTCTCCATACTGCCTTTTGACACCTCTCCTGTTATTTTGATTATTTCTCTTGGCCTGTAAAATGGGCGAGATTTTCTGCATGAAGAAATCTTTGATGCTTGGTTTTGGAGACACCTCAGATGATGCAGGGGAAACTGGCCTTGATGAGGCAGGTGTTGACGAATGAGAATGAGATGAGGATGGCGTGGCATCAGTAGGCCTAGATGATGAAGCAGATGATGATGGTGCATCAGTAGATGATGAAGCAGCTGATGATGATGGTGCATCAGTAGATGATGAAGCAGCTGATGATGATGGTGCATGAGCAGATGATGTTGCATGAGCAGACGATGAAGTTGCATCAGAATTTGTTGGTGCCACTTTATCAAAAATCTCTGCCGACTCGTACAGCGATTTTGGCACTGCATTAGGATTAAATGGGAAAATCCCACATCTAGCGAATCCAGCCTTGATGTTTGCCTCAGACAAGCATCCTGATGTCCACAGACTTTTTAAAAGAGAAGGAAATAGTTCTTTTGTTAAGGCTGTTCCTAGGCTTTGCCTAGCGAAAGAAATTAAAATTTTCTCCCATGAAGTTTTGAGAGGCCCATACACTCCCACATCAAGAGGTTGAAGCACATGGGTGCTATTGGGAGGCAACTTCAACAGAATTACCTTGTTTTTGATTGCTGACTGAATTAATGGCACACTGATATGTGATTTATGCCCGTCAAAGATAAGGACAACTGGTCTTTCGTTCGGTAAAGATGGGATGAATAACTTTTCAAACCAGTCGAGAAAACAAACGGTGTCCATCCACCCCTTGTCACTTGCGTTGTAGCGACAGCCCTGCGGCCCGCCTTCCATCCAGATTTTCCTCATGTTCTTTGCGGCATAAACAACATAGGGTGGAAGCATTTTCCCATCTGCCGATGCGCATCCATTTACAGTTATGGAATGCCTTCCAGAGCCACCTATGACTCTAAATAAGTGAGAAATATTTTTTTCACAAATTACACGAATCCTTTTAGGATCCAATGGCATCCCTGTCTCGTCCACATTGAACATGCGGTGTGTACTGTTCTGAAGACTGTTTTCAACCAACGTTTGCTCCACCAGCTGAAACCACTCATTAACGATGTTGGCGTTTGCTAAAGATTTTGCCCTCGCAGATTTCAGCTGCTCGGGGAGACGATGAGTGAGGGTTGGGTGACGCCGAAAGAATCCATAAAGCCATTCATACGTTGGCAGAGAGGATTTGAAGGGATTGTTGGGCTCTCTTGTCTGGGCATACTCTCCGACAAGATGAAGAACTTCATTTTGAGAGAAGCCAAAGCCCCACCTTGCCATAATCTTGAGACATTCTTCAATCTCATTCTCTTCCTCGGCAGTGAGAAAAGTATCACGGCCAGGACCCATCTTCTTCTATCTGGGGAGGAAAAAACACCCCCAAAACAATTAATAAAGAGCAGAAGTATTTCCAGAGTTGATAGACAAAGAGAGGGTAGAGTAGAGTAAAGAAATAGAGGAGGATTGGGCTAAAATGAGCGAACCATGTCTTATAATGTATTTATATTATATAATGTATGTAGATCTAGCCCTAGTTAAAATATTTAAACAGTCAATTAATACACTACATCTAATCAAAAATACACATATACAGTTGACTAGGTCTATGTATCACTGAGAGGTAATGATTTCTTTTGAGGATTAAAAAGTAAATTAAAACATATCCAGAGTAAGCCTACAACACATCAATTGTGAAAGTCAAATAAATAAATAAATAAATTGGGACCAGAGAGGAGGAGCTCACCCATTAGTGGAGTCAACTGCTTGATTCCTGAAAAGATTTCTTCAAAAGCGTGGAAAATAATTTCATTTGCCTACTCCAGCATTAGCTTTGGGATTTTGCTAAACTTAGTCTAGATCTACCACTTACCTTTGTCGAACTTGATCCCTCAGGGTCTCTCGTTTGACACCAAACACGTTTGCGGCTTTCAAGTAGCCCATTGTACCAGATTGCACAGCTGCTATTGCATTTTGCATGGCCTCCTTGTTGTATGGCTCCCTTTTCTTGACATAATTCCTCACCATTCTGTGGAAAAATGATCAAAATCATAATTTACGTTTGATCAGAGTGAATGGGGTAAATCCACCCACTTGGTAGGTGGAATTGCCCCGGTGTAAAAGTGCAGTTCTATAGGCTTGATTTGATATGGATTTAATTATGAAGCTTCTTATAATGGCCAGGATACACTAGGTAAAGCCCTTTCTTACAATAGTGCATAGAAAAATGGCTTGTGAAAATCCACCCACCCAGTAGGTGGATTTGCCCCAGTACGACCATGTGGCACAATGGCTATGAAACAATAAATTGGCATCTAAGATGACAAATTGGTCCTAAAAATTGATGACAAATAACAAATTTATAGATCCAATAATATACCCCAGACTTTCACCCAACTTAGATGCAAAATGTGTATTATCAAAAAGTATGCTAGATCTACTTACTTTGACGATGTTTCAGGATGCTGTTTTTAAAGGCTCTTGTTGCACCAGACACAATGTAAACAAAGAAGGAAACAGGAAGAAGATGTTAAGGGGATGTCATCCAAAAATAATGAATGACAAAACTGCCCTCCTTTGATGAACAGGGTTCTATCCCTTGAATTGGCAGTAAAGTGGGTGGAATTGCCCCGGTCCACCCTACTGGGCTTAATTCCAATCAATCAAAAAACCTTCCACGGTGTCCGGGTAATGCCCAATCGACCCTAGTGACTCAGTAGCCAAGCTGGCTTCTACGAGGACTGACTCTTCTTATACACTTTGGTCAGCTTCATCATTATCAATGTACACTTGAGATGATTCGGTGCATGCATCATTAGATGTCACTGGCAGTGATATCGACTTGATAGAACCAGAGGAGGCCCTTGGAGCAACCACATCTTTGAGAAAAGGCAATGCTTGGAAATACATGTATGTCCATTTCGACTGAGGGCAGTTGTCGGTGCTTTCACCAAGCTACTGACGGGCCTCTTTCTGTATCCGGATGAAAAATTATCTCGCAGATATTTCCATTTTTTTCATAGAGTAGATTCTGAACGGGAATAAAACAGAAATAAGCATACACTTAACTCACAATTCATTTTACATGAACATAATGTAGTTTGTTTACCATTTATATGCACACAATCTACTTTCCTTATCCAATTACATGGACCCAATGTAGTTTGTTTATCCATTCACATGCACACAATGTACTTTGTTTATCCAGTCACATGCACACAATGTACTTTGTTTATCCATTCACATGCACACAATGTACTTTGTTTATCCATTCACATGCACACGATGTACTTTGTTTATCCATTTACATGCACACAATATACTTTCTTTATCTATTCACATGTACACAATGTACTTTGTTTATCCATTCACATGCACACAATGTACTTTTTTATCCATTTACATACACACAATGTACTTTGTTTATCCAATAACATGCACACAGTGGACTTGGTCTATCAACTTACATGCTCACAATGTACTTTGTTTATTCATTTACATGCACACTATGTACTTTATTCATTTTCATGCTCTCAATATATTTTCCTTATCCATTTACATCACACCATGTACTTTGATTATCCATTTACCACTACACTGACTTGTTACATTTCTTCAAATTTGATATAGTTCTCACTTTGTTATCCTTTTAAAACCTACAAAATATTGGGGATACTATTTCCTAACTTGTATGTTCACATACGTGTATCACCCTTTTCTCAAGAAGTGATTTAATCTCAGACCCTACTAACTCACTCATGTCAACATTACACTAGTGTGAAAAATCAACCGCAATAGATCTAGATCTAGCTTTAAATCATGAACATTTTCAAGTTCCAGTTCGTCTACATCAATCTAAGCACCCTGTACCATATAAAATGTATATAAAATGTCTCTGGATTTTGTAATTTTTTCCCAATTTTTATTTTTAAGAAAAAGCCTGATCTGTCCTCCCCAAAATGTATCAAATTCAGATTGTAACCAAATGTCTACACTATCGGCACTTGATTTCGGTCTAGAAATTGTTTTAGTCATGTCCATGCAGTCTGGCATTTCCCTTGATTTTTCCTATCTAACAAAGATTTCATGAAATACTGATTTACTTACGTCATGTACAGCTGAATAAAGTTTCTTTACTATCTCATTGTCTGACCTTGACCTTTCTTTTTCTGGTAAGGAAAGCGGTATTGACTGGTCGAGGTCATTGGGTAACTCCGACCTCACCCTCCTGAAAAGGCCTTTTGGTTTTTGTGTTTGTTCTATCGGTGGGCCTCCTGGCCTCCTTCATGCTTTTATTTATATCCTTTTCCAAACACTTTGTCACTCTGATCTCTGCTTGTTTTTTGGTAGCAAATTGATTTGATATCGGCAGGTTATTCCCGCAATAGTTTGAATTTCCGTCTTAATAACAAATCCTGTTGTCCATGGCCCAAGAGCGTGCTTGCGTCAGGTGGATCCACAATGACTTCATTTCACATTTTCTTTAATTCGGTTTTTCCTGGGCCAGTAAACTTATCGGCGAAATCGCGCAACTTTTCAACTCCACGCGCTATTGCCTGCAGCTGCTATTGTCACTAATCTTTGCACAGCTGATAATCGCACATCATCTCTTTTAGCCCCACGTTTCAAGCCAATGTGCGATTGCATCAAATCCTCGTTTAAAGTGGGGGGAGCAATAGAAATGGAGTTTGTCGGTACCTTGCATTTGTCTAGTTTCGATTTCCAGGAATTTTCCTCGATCCTCGTTGTGAAACGAGACGAGATAACTTTAGCCAGTTTTAGGTCCCTTTCTTTTGTCTTCGTCCATTTCCTTTTCCAGGTAATCTAGAACGTCTCCTTTCGTATCTCTTGCTTGGCACTCGCTACCTCGCCCGTCGATAAATCTAACAAAAAATCCCCTTCTGCGCGAATGCTCAACGCATCATCCCTAATCACTAGGCGTATGCTTAGTCACGATGTTTTCGACTGCTCCACTTTTACCTGTCGCCTTCACTTTTCTCGGCCTTTCATCTTCTGAACTTAAATCTGAGTCATCTGACTTCGGTCTTGTTCTTTTGGGGTTTTTTAATGTTTGGACTTCTTGTCCCAACACTCCAAACTCTTTTCTTAGTTCATTGATACCAATTATAGCCTCTTGCAAGCCGCTCGAATCAGTCTCTCTTCGACCCAGAGAGCTGCCGTCAGGTTTTCGAGATTGAGGTCTACCAGGCCTTTTAGTTTTAGTTAGTGTTTCTAAGAAGACCCTTCCACCCAGGGCTTTCTTTCAGGTTCATGTTCTTGATCTAAATGTATTCAAATTTCAAAGTTTACATCTATATCTCGGATCTTTTACATCTCTTCCACCCAGACATGAATATTTTTCCAGAGGATTTTCCCTCTTCTTCGTTCATTTTATCGGCCATTTTTTGTGATTTTGATCAAAGTTGTCAACAATATACAAAAAAACGAAACAAAAAAAGGTCACATAGCCGTGTTCTTGATCCTCCGCTTGAATCAGCGCCTATCGAACACCGTTTAAAATAAAAAAAAAAACAACTATCCTTAGTCGAACTGCATTTATCCACAGTCTAATTTCTCTTACTTTTAAGTCAAATGCGCAAATTAACATTAAGCAAGCATCATGAAAATAAAGCAATACTTATTGAAAGAAATCCCAGCTGAAATTAAAGATATAAACAAAACATCAATGAAAGGGAACACAGCAGAACAAAGATGGTGTGGATGTGACTATGTGGGTATGCCGGAAGTGGAAGACCAAGGGGCTGCCGGGATCTCATTTGGCATGTAGTGACTAAAGTTTTTGAGGCAAGAGCAAAATGTTGTTTTCTCCTCTTCTTCCAGCTTTTCTCTACTAGATTCAGACTTGTATTATGAAATATGTTTTTTAAATCAAGTCTTCTTTGTCTAGATCCAAATTTCCCCATACCTACGTACGTGTATCTATCTTTGTTTGGTATTTCTCTTTTGTCTTCTTCCTGCCATCTCTCTCCCTTGTGCTCAGTTCCCAAAGTTACCTTACTCCCTTCTTGTAACAGGCCCGAACAATTCAATTTTTCGTTGATGATACAGCTTCCACGGAGGTTTTCATGCGGATATTCAAATGCTTTTCTTGTTAGTCGGAGAGTCGAGTGTAGCAGTCTTATTTCTGTCACCTCCAAATTTCTCTTTCCAGCTCGTTAGACAATGACATTGTTTCCATATCAGAGACGTCTTAATAACTGGCCGTAGAGAGTCTATCGCCAAGCAGTCTGGTAGCGTTTCGTGTCAGTGCAGTGTTCTTTCTTATGGACTGGATTTTCCAGGGATTTCTTACTTCTGCATTTTTGGATTTTTTTACAACTCTAGTTTACATTCTTTCCTACTTTTACGAGCCTTTAGGAATCGCATCTGTTTGCTATTTGAAAATTTGTTCTACAAGACATCATGTATTTTACATCGATAAAATCCTGGCAGTCATATGTCTATGACCCTTGTTTCACCGAAATAATCTCACTCTGACAAGCCATTCGGTCAGTTTCATGGCACAAGTTTCTCGTAAAAGAGGAATAATGTAATTGGAATCTGAATCTGGACAGAACAACACTCTTTGTACAAAGTTCTCCACGACGGCAATATTTTCTACAACCCCTTACCACCCTGACGGCTGTAAATATACACTAATCTTATCACGATTCACAGCATCATAACTGCTTACCAACCAAGGGTCTAGTTCCAAGACGCATATTTCCAGGTGAAAATACGGAGAGACAAATACAAAGAGAAGAGAGAGAAGAGGAGAGAGGAGACGAGAAGAGCAATGGAGGGGAACAGAGAAAAGACCAGAAGGGCAATGGAGTACCATCGAAAAAAGACCAGAAGGGCAAAGGAGCGATACCGAGAAAAGACCAGAAGAGCAATGGAGCGCCATCGAGAAAAGACCAGAAGAGCAAAGGAGCGATACCGAGAAAAGACCAGAAGGGCAATGGAGCGCCATTAAGAAGAGACCAGAAGAGCAAAGGAGCGATACCGAGAAAAGACCAGAAGAGCAATGGAGCGCCATTAAGAAGAGACCAGAAGAGCAAAGGAGCGATACCGAGAAAAGACCAGAAGGGCAATGGAGCGCCAT
>JAOWAY010135516.1:0-17161 GCA_028565895.1 Goniobranchus geometricus
AGAACGAGTAAATGAGTAGGGCATGGAAAGAGATTGAACTTTTTGATAAAAGTAAACAAATATTTTGAAGGATGAAAGAGAGAAATATGCCTTGTACTCTCAATAAAGTCAATGTTCAAATCCCTTGAAGCAACTGATCAAGTGTAAATGCTTAATTGAAGTATTCCATGACATGCAAGGGGCTTAACCACCATTACATCTCCTGACCTCTAGGTCTGAAACTAGTCCATTAGACTCACAACTTTTGTGACCATCTCCAATCTTTGTTGGTATGGGTTTGGGATAAACGATGGCCATTAATGTGATGCAGAAAATTATCAAACAGAACATTTACATCAGTGCTGGATCAGTGTGCCCTATTGCAACTGTGTGTTTGGAACTTGACATGCTCTTTCTTATTAAAGGTCTGTGTGCTGTGATGATCATGTGCCATAGACCAATGGTTTCTACTCACAAGGTCATAAGGCACTTCGATGTCTAGACGTGAGGACTAGATATAAGTATATGGCCTTGGGCAACTTACTTTACTCGTTGTATGTGACTCACGGCTCAAGATCTGGTTGAATGAAGGATGCTAGGTGTATATGCCATAAAAAGGAAAAATCTGTTAAACCATTATACTTTTTTTTATTCATACATGATATATGGCACAAATTTGTGAAATAAAAAAAAAGCTGATTTATTTTTACCTATTGTCACAGATCTGGATGAAGGAAGCATTCAAGTGTCGCACTTGTAACATGGTGTGTCATAAGAAATGTCTGGTCAAATGTTTGGTGAACACATTTTGTACAGAGTAAGTAGCATATCCACTTACATTGAACTAAACATGAACATTATATCGGGTGAACCCCCAAAAATGCGCCTGACTTTGAACCTTATATACATCAAGATCCATATACGAAATAGTTTGAAAATTTGCTCACAAAATTTATAAAATCTTGTCAGGGTACCACTTAGATTTTACATCAATGCAAGTATATTGCAAGATATGAATATTTTACGAGATGTCAGAAATAGAAATATCGAACTTTCTCCTCTCTCAAGCGACGAGTCTGATTTCAACCCTGATACCTTGCAATGCTTTGAGTTTTATGTTGAATATCTATAATTACTGCAATGGTTGATGCGTCCACTCCATAGTTTATAGAGGCATATAATAAGCAGTGATATTTTCTACTTAAATGATTGTTAGGCCTCTGTTTATTAATCTCCAAGCAAGTTATTTTCATTCAAATTCATTTATTTTAAATTCATGTGCTAAGTTTACACCATTTTTCAATTCTAATTGATAAGGTCATTGAAAAATTCTTGATCTAGATCTACAGCTCAAATATTGGAGATAAGATCTAGATCCTAGATCTAGTTTTCGATCTAGTGTTATGATGGTTTTGGCTTGCCAGATAAAGCTGTTTATGAAGGGGTTTTTTTTATGAGGGAAAACTATAGAGAGTGGCTCATTCAAGAATCTTTCACAGGGAAATCTTTAGGACAAAAAAATTCTCATGCTTTGTAATAACATTAAATCACCTGAGAAAAGCTTTATCAACCTGGAAGAAGACGCCTTGGCAGAAACTGGTAATTCAAGATCATTGAAAGCAGCAATCTGCTGGTACCAAAAAAAAAAAATGTTGATTGTCAAATAGGATTGAAAAATATTTAACTATTTTGGAAATGTGTAAATTCAAACTTAAAGTGCAGAGCTGGCATAGGACTGTTGAATAAAACTAATGATGAATTTACTAGTAGTGAAACTGAAAAGGCTGAGGCCTCAAATGAATTTTTATCTTGTGCTTTTGTAGAGGAAAACATCAATAGTTTACCAAACTTAGCTGATAGTAGCAAAAGCAATACTTTAAACAGATCTTGATATGGCCGTATTAAAAGATTGTTAAAACAATTATTAACAATTGATTTTTTAACTTTTCCATGTCCATTTTCAAGAAGATGCTCAGGAACATGATGTAAATTATATAGATAATAATATCATTTAGAAGAATAAAAACTTACAATGAATTACAATCTGAAAACTGTATTTTGGAACCATTGATATTTGTACTTCCCATTATCCACCCATATGAGGACAAAGAATCTTGTTTTCTTTTCGTAGAGTAAAAACAAAAGTCAAGAATGTGTTGCCTATTTTGCATTTGTCTCTCTTTTAGTGGAGGAGTAAAAAAGAGAAGTGCCCGTGATGAAAAATGGGAGCCATCAAATCGATCCAGGATAGCTACATTGAATGCAGAATCTGTTGGTAAAATGGAGGGAAACATGGCGGATGCTGAATCCTTAGCGAAACAGAGGGCCAAGGCTGTCTCTGAGCAAGATATCTCTTTAAAAAGTCAAGGTAGTTGGCCTGTTTTGGTTTAAATCACATATTGCCTGTAGGTTCTTTTGCTTTAAAAGCAGATAAAATCTCTTAGCTTCTCAAGTTTGCCATATGTCAGTAGGAAACAATGCTTTTATGCTTTAAGTCATCAAACTTTTTTTCTGACAAGTCAATAACATATCATTGCCATTGCTACTGTTTCTACCCCCCCCCCCCCCCTATCCCCCCTAATTCCATTACTGAGAATTGTTAAGGTCAAGAACAAAAAAGGGGAAAAAGGAAAATAACACAAAAAGAAACAAAAAACAAACTTTTATTACCTTTAAAACCAATGGATTAAAAAGCATTTGAAAAAATTTCATTTCATGGTGTATTATTTTTAAAGCAAAGGAATATGAAGGAAAGATTCAGAGAAAATACGATGATATGCAATGCACCTGCCCCATTATCTAAAATATCATCTGAAGTTCAGCTTAATTTTTTTCTCCCCTGCGCCGCAAAAAAAGAAAAAGAAAAATGAAATGCAAAAAAATTTTTTTTATGGTAGGCCCGTTTCTCTCTTGAACTCCATTTTTTAAAGATCCTATCAATCTTATAACCAGCATAATTTTCCTAACCTTATTGTGAATTCCAGGTCTAGACAGACTTATTATTCTCTGCCACTTTTGGACTGTAGGCCTTTTGATTCTCATGTTTTTACTATTTGTTGCCTGTCTATCTTTTCCAGAATCATCAGTTGACAATATCTCTGAAGTGGATGATCTTGTAAGCAATTTTGTTTTATTTTCTGTTTTAAATAGAGTTATACTAAATTTAAAGTTGAACTGAAGAAAATTATTTCACAGATCTTCAAGACAATCTTCATGCCTTACTATTGTTAGAGAGAATTTGAAATGAAACCAATTTTAATTCTGCATTTTCCATTTTATGTAGAGATGCAATAGGAAACAAAACAAAATACCCAGACTTTGTTTTTCAGAGATGGTGAACTTTGAAGTCTTCCAACTAAGTTCATTCCTGCTCTTTGTGGGATTGAATTCTCTTGTGTCCTTTCTTTGTAAATTTTACTTTTCTCTGGGCATTGTATCTTCAGGATTAACTCTCTGACTGCTGCAAATATTAGGGCTTACAACCTCTCACTGCTGGGGACATATGGGACTCTTTAAAAAATTGTAACTCAAACCCTATTTAAGTCAGAGGTCGGAAATTAACACATAATAAAGATAAGCAGCTCATAAACACACATACGCATTTTCAAATCCACTTATATATACTTTTTTGGGGACTAATTTTTGTTTGAAGGCTACTTTTACTGGTTTCAACTTTTTATGAAATGTCATCCTATACATATAAATCATACACTGTATCCTTTTAGCACAAATTCACAGGAGAGCATCATAGTTCATTTATAAGTCCTAAAATATATATTATCAATCATATATTATATATATATCATATGTAAATTATTTTGCTTTAAATGAGAGAAATAAATGGCACAAAATTTATTTTTTCATATTTTTTCCCACTGTTTTCTTCATGCCTGAGACTTCAAATGGCTAGAAAAATCTTTTAATTGGCAAATTTTTTGCGTTGTTTTATCCATCACTCAGTCTAACTATTCTCATTATTAGATCTATCCTGATCAGGTGCTGGATCTAGATCTAGATCTTCCGATCCATTATCATTCTTGCTCCTTTTGTTTACATGGTTGTGAGACCCATGCCCTCTTTTCGTGCAACCTTGAACCCTAGGCCTAATTGATGGCTCAGGACAATCTGGTTCAAAGTCCTGACTTGAGTCCGGTCTATTGTGAGAACTGTGCGACAGTAATCTTCATCATCGTCAGATGAGTCCAAAATTGAGCCCATATCTCATGATTGAAGCTTCTCAAGGAGCTCAGCAAACCCTTTCCTTTCCATTCTGGATCAGTTTTTTAAAAAATTCATAGAGAATCAGTCGAGTGTTTATCTGAAAGTGCTGTTCTGGTTTTCTATAGTATAATGACTATCTAACACATGGCAGTTGTATCAGTTTGATACCGGATGTATATGAGTCAATAAAAAATTTGCATTGTATAAGCGCACCCCTCACAGTAGTCGCAGTTTTCGTTCACAATCCATACCGCAACATGTGCAGTAGGCGCAGTCAGAGAGGTATTGAAGGCAAAAGTCATTTCACACTTTAAATTGGATAGAAACAGCTTGTTAACAAATCAGAGATTTTGTGTTATCTTTAGCATCACCACTCATGTTAAGCCTTTGATTTTACCATTGCTGTTTAGAAAGTAAACTACAAATTTACACATACAAGAAGAATGGTTTAGGTCTAAGCTAGATAACTCATGCACATCCAGCAGTCTATTACATTATATTAATTTTCTTCATTTTTTGTTATGTCTGGCGTCTTCATCATGGTATTTTTACTATAGACTGACCTGATAATTTGGGATACAACTGGCAGATTCAACAATGATCGTAAGCAAAAAAACATTCAAGAGTAAGAGACGTCGGCTTTTGTTAAAGGCTAATTTAGTATTGCTATATAAATTTGATCATCATTTTTATCTAAAAACTTCTTACTTATTAAAGCTGTGAAGGTTCCTTTCTGTTATTAATTCTTACTCCGTTTTACTTTTCTTTATAGTAAATTTTTGCTTATGCAATTTGTCCATTTACTGAGAGATTTGTATTTTAAATGAACAGAGAGAAGCCAGCATAGAAAGTATAAGCCTAGTAGAAGATGCTCCAAGCACATCTCCCCAGCGACCCTCTGAGGCAAGCGTAAGGAAATTTATTTATTGACTTCATAACTGTTTTTTCTTTCCCTTGCTATGCTAATACGGATAATTTCTTTTAATTATTCTACTCCTTGAAATCGTAATGCTATTTTCTCACCCTCTCTCAGAAAATCCACTTTCATTAATGTCAGTAAATTGAATTTATTATTCATACATATATATAAAATGTGTAAATTTTGGTTTTCCTCATACCGTTGTTATATTCTTTGTAATAGATAACTTTTATCATCATCATTACCCTGTTCTGGTCTTCACTCCAAATCAAGTCATTTGTAACAGTATGCTTTCATTTTAACCCCACAAATTTTGATTTCTGTCTTACGTAAGTTTACAAAAAAATTGAAAGGAAATTTAGATTTTACATGAAGGCAGCCTGACAGTTTTTCTGATCCTTTCATAGGAAAGGTAAAATTTCTTGTTCAAATTTAGATTTTACATATCAGACACGTTTTACTTTTGATGGTGCTGCTGTTCATTGTCATGAATAGGAGACACAAATTTCCCTCCTATTATTTAGCTATTTATGTAATGACAAACATTTTCTTAAGTTTGGGTTTCATTTTCATTCCCACAGAATCCTCTTGGCCGAATCCGAAATCTCAAAGAGAGGACTGACAAAATAAAAGACAATGTCTTACGCAGTTTGAAGAAAACCAAATCACCTCTTCCACTCAGTGACAAGGCCGTTTTAGAAGCCAAAGACAGCGGCTCAAGGCTATTCATGGATATGGAACCCACACAGCGCAAGGACAAATTGGACGAACTGGTATGTGCATTGTTTAGATGGGAGATGAAAATTCCCGCTGAGATTGTTGATTTACAAGACCTAAGGCTTTCTCCCAGTCTTGTCATTTGACTCTATGGAATTGCTTTCTTTACTGAGCTCTCTTGTGAATGCTCACAGTCCTTGAAATGCAGAACAAATGCACCTATTTGTGTATGAAAGTTCCTGAAAGATTTTGATGTTAACTCTAAAAACTAGATTTTTTTCTAGGTCATTGTTGAATGTGATTGGGAGGGTTGTTCCTGTTCTTGCTCTATTTGTTTCTTCATATTTGCAGAGTAAAAAACAAAACCATCACTGCATTGTTTGCCGTTACAGTTTTCCTATTTTTAGAATGAGCCCACTGAAAATATTTCTGTCCATCATATGATATTATGACTCAAATTAAACAGATCAGTGAGAAAGATTTTGAACAATTTTCTTGAACAAGCACAAAAAAGCACTGATAATATAGGAATAAAAAGCTGATTTTAAAATATCCAAATTTCATACAAGAGCAAAATATCCCCTCCCTTCAATCTTTATTCGTAAGTAAAGGCAAAAAAATATTCAAATTGTATATATAGTAAAGGATTTAGAAAGTGAAATAGATGTTACTTTTTCAAGTGGAGCAGATTCACAGCACGCTAGAGTAAATTGCAAAAATGAAAATGCGTCCTCTACTGGGTGTGTAGATCTGGTGATGGTTATGGATGGCAGTCGTGTACCTGGAGATAGATATAGATAATGTATCAAGTGACAGAGGCATAACCTCACTATCCAGAATGAATTGTCAATATCGGTGTATAGCAAGTAGAGAAAATAGACATGAATAGCCTATTGGGCAAGTGTGAAATTATACCAGATCTAAAAGATAAAGATGTGATTTATAGTCTACATCACCACACAGATACAGGCATACAGGTTCTACAGCTGAGTAGGGTGAGGTAAATGAAGTAAAATGACTTACCCAGAGACAAAATGCTGAGAATTTTTGGTTATGGCCTGACTGAGCCTTGAGGCTCAAGCCCACACAGTTACCACCTATGTATTGACCATGCTGAGCACTGCTTGACACTCTTATTTGATATTTGGGTGGTCAAGTAAACATTGTCCCATTATTATTCCGCCATGGAATTAATACCCCTACATGGGAAGTATACACTGTGTATAAAAATATATGTAAAATGTACATTCTCTGAACTACTTCAAAACTTATCTCACCATGAAAGTTTAAGTTGCATTTAATAGATTTTCACTTCTTCACTAGATCTACTTTACTTTTAATTCTAAACATTTTGACATGAAATGGGAAGGCAGAAGACTGGAAAGAAAGAAAAGTTCTGCTTTTATCTTCCAGCAAGGCTTAAGAGCTCTCCTTCATTGATGGAATGAATGCTGCTGACATAACGGTCAAAGAGTTCTGGGCCTTGTAAGTAAATAAGATGAAACTTCAATTATCTAAGACTTAGAAAATTGAAGGCTTCTGTGTCTGAATCTTTCAGTGGTGTTCATGCATTTGTCAGTTATCTTGTGATACAATTTTTCTCTATCTTTCCACAATAGATCACTCATTTGGATGAACAATTGAAAATGGAGATGAAAAATAAGGAGTCACTGGAGAAAGAACTAGCTGCTGTCAACCTTGCCACAGATAGTGCCGCACCCTCTACATCAAGGAGAAGATCAGATGTCAAAGCTTTGGAACAGAAAATTGCTAAATCTACTGAAAAATTGGATGCAATGCGGCTGCTCATGCTTCAATATTGTACTGCTTTACAGTTTTGTATTAACACTCTTGAACAAGATGATGACGGTCAACGAACTGATTCATCCTCCCCTGCTCCTTCACCCCATTTGAGTCGAGTATCATACATGGGTGGCTTTGTGAAGAGAGCTAGCTCCTCAGTCAAGGAGAAAATGTCATCGATTCGTAAAGATTTTGGAAAGAAAGGCAATGTTAAGCAAATGATATCGACTCAGACTTCAGGTTCAGGCTCCAAAACCTCTTTACAGTCGAGGCAATCATCAGATGGAAAAAATAACAACCGTTTGCTTTCCTCTTTTCTCGATGGTCTGTCAAGGGGAGGTAGAGGTCTGGATGAAAACCAAATACCAGAACAGTCGGATAAAGCAGTCAATGGAACATCATCAGATAGAGATAGTGTGGACAAGAAGGAACACCAGGCAGACCAAGAAATGAAGACTCTCAGAATGCAAAGTCTTGTGGATGATGAAACTCTTTTGATTTACAAGGACGGCAATCTGCCTACAGGAGAACAACGGGCTGCCAGCCTGCCCCGCATTCAGGTGGACTTGAAGGAATTTAGCGATGATATGAATCTGAACCACTTTGGGGGCACATCTGAAATGGGTGACAACCATTCTAGGGATGACTCAGACAATGGGCCGAGATTGGATTCCAAGATAACTCGATCAAACTCAGACTCACGCCTTGAGATTACTAAAATGGTTAGCCTTAATCCTGATGATATTCTTCGTTATCATGGCAATTCACTACCCAAAATATTAGTCAGTGAAGATGAAAACTCAGAATCAGACTATTTGGTGATTGATTCAAGTGATGAGAATGACATGTCCGATTTTTACGAGGATGACCGCTCTTCTTGTGGCAGTGACATTGGCAAGAGGGAAGACTCTCCGCCTTTGAACTTGCACCCTCGGATGGTCATCAGTGGGACTATCCCAAAGTCTTCAGAATCAAAGGTTGGAGATGAGGAGCTTGATGATGAAGAGAATGTTGGGGATAATGATGCTGAGAGTGTGACTGATGAGCATAGGACCCTTTCTCAGGAATTTCATTCATATGTTGTGTAACTGTTGTCAACCAGGAACTATGGTTGTCCCTTATCACAGAGTCAATTTTGTGGTACCCAAAAATGTTGTAATGTTTAATGATTAGCAAAAACTATGCCATTCCTAATGGTGGAACACAAGAAGATTATGCTGCTGTTTATTTTCATCATCTTGTATTTGAAAAGTAAGTATTCAAGTTTATTCTAAGCCATAATGTGGTATTCTACAGATGTAAAATCATAAAAACATTATCAGATTTCATATTTTTAAGACAAAAAAAAAGAAGGAAGTCATTTTTAGATACCATGGTTATTGGGTCAAAGAAGCCAACACACATTGAAAACAATAACTCTTAGTATGTTATATATATAAGGCAAGAAGAATCCTTGCTGCCTGAGCAATAGAAAATCATACTAAATCTTGGCAAGTAATTTTGTTCTATAATGTTTATACGTCTCAGACTTCAGACTAAGCTGGATCTAGATATCTAGATCATGAAGCTAGATCTTGATCTGATCTAGACCATCTAGATATTAGTGCCAGCATCTTCGCTTCAATTGCAATTGAGATCCATTCTGCGGAAAGGATCTAGATCAAGATGGTGTCGTAGAATGTTTTAAAAGGTTAAAAATAAATCTGTAAATTGAAAGTTAATGAAACTCTTCCATCACTTGGAGGAAGGGCTGCTTTTCAGCACGACAAATTTCAGCTACAAAGATTCAGTGGTTAAAGTCTTTATTGATGGACAACGCTTGCTTTACGACATTTCGCCAAACATATAATAGATTTTTAGAAGCTCAACTTTTGTTCCTCTTTTTCCTGTTCCTTACTGGTGCTTGAAGCAATGGGTAAATCATTGATTTCAACATATGATTTTGTCGTTCAATTTTGTGTTTGAAAGTGTCTTTGTCAGTATTAATTGATATTATTTATTGAAGGGCTCTTTCCAGTACTTAGCCTAGTTTTAACCAATTTAAACAGTAAAATTAATACTTCCAAGATTCAGTGTAGGGTCTTTTTACAACTCACGTCTCATGCATCTCCATATGCTTTAGGAGCCAGTAAATAGACTTTAAAGATATACTTATTATGTGATTTTTTATCCAAGATAGTTCTTGTTCTCATGAGTTGCCCCTCTTCTTCTATAGATTTATGTAGTCTTTTTCTCTCATTAATGAAAGATTGACCTTTGAATGAGTCTTGAATGCCTAAACTATGAGGAATTTAGCCTAGACTGTTTTTTCCAAAGGCACTAATGATCTAGATAAATATTCTAGAAATTGACCGAGATATGGCTCCCTGAACCAGACTTTATATCTCATTTTATTTCCCTGTCTCTTTATCCCCATTTCCATTCATTTCACAAAAACATGCATTTCTTTAACTTTTCTCCATTTATTGATGTTTGCATCAAGTTTTATCAAATTTATTTTATAGCTTCAAGTTACAGTCATCATTGTTGTCAGATAATTGGTAAACGAGCAATACTCATATGTTATCCCTTAGGCACAGGGTACAGGGAAGAGAGTCAAGCTTTCTTACATTCTTTAGAGGAATGAAAGAAAAAAAAGTTCAGGAGAGAAAAAGTTAAACAGCATGTAAAGGGAAAGATTTTGTTATTTATTATGGTCACAGAGCCTTTACAAAAGAAATCTGTCTTCCCATCAGAAGAAGGTTGTCAGACTATTGATACTCTCACTTATGTCCAGAAAATAGAACATTTGCTGTGCATTCCTAAGACATGAAAAATGTTTGAATCTCTTCACAAGGCCATTGGGATATGGAATATTTTAAACAATAATATTGTTAAATGCTTTCATCAGTTCCAAGTCGGCTCACCTGTGTGAGTAGTCCAATATGACAATAACATTTGATTTCATCAATGCTTCAATATTCGTTTAGCATTTTGGCAGGCTCAATATGACAATAATTGATATATATATAATTGTCTCATTGTTTCTATAAAGGCTGAACTTTCTGATTTGTCCAAAGTGACATTACATTTAATTCTTTCATTGTTTCTATAGTGGCTGAACTTTCTGATTTGTCCAAAGAGACATTACATTTAATTCTTTCATTGTTTGTATAGTGGCTGCACTTTCTGATTTGTCCAAAGTAACATTACATTTAATTCTTTCATTGTTTCATTAATACCTGAACATTCAGATTTGTCCAAAGTGATATTAAATATAATTCTCTTATTGTTTCTTTAATGGCTGAACTTTCTGGTTTTTCCAAAGTGACATTACATTTAGTTCTCTCATTGTTTCATTAATACTTAACATTCTGATTTGTCCAATGTGACATTACATATAATTCTCTCATTGTTTCTATAATGACTGAACTTTCCTCTTCCTTGTTTTTCTTTTGTTCTTTTTGTTTCACTTATCCCGTAAGGGGTTGTCACAGCTGATCTTCTGTCTCCAGCCAGTTTTGTCCAACACATCCTCCATTCGTATATTGACAACAGTCATATCTGCCTTTATTCCTTTCATATTCTTCCTTTTTATGTTTTCCTCTTTTCAACTTACCTGGTCATGCCATCTTTAACATTCTATTACCAATCAATTCTTCAACTCTCCTCTGAATGTGACAGAACAATCAATTTCAATGCAGACTCTTTCACTTTATCTCCAAATCTGTTTACCCAGCTGAGTCAGACTTAAAGCTTTAAAATTGGCAATTGAGTGATTGTTTCGTTTGACCCTCAGCATTATGAAAACAGTTTCAAGACTGGTCAGTCCAGTGTCAGTGTATTGTGACCGGTTGAGTCTTTTGAATAGTGCTATACCTTAATGCTCATGTGTGGCAGGACATAAACATGTCAAAGTAACACTGTTTTAGAGACATTTGTCAGTATACTGTGACTGGTTGAGTCATGTGAGTCATGCTTTACCTTATGGCTCATGTGTGGCAGCACATAAACATGTCAAAGTAACACTGTTTTAGAGATATTCGTCAGTATGCTGTGACTGGTTGAGTCATGTGAGTCATGCTTTATGGTTTTACCTTATGGCTCATGTGTGGCAGGACATAAACATGTCAAAGTAACACTGTTTTAGAGATATTCGTCAGTATACTGTGACTGGTTGAGTCATGTGAGTCATGCTTTACCTTATGGCTCAGGTGTGGCAGCACATAAACTTTTCGAGATAGCACTTCAATTTATTTTGAAAAGTGACGTTAAATTCACAAAATAACTAGCTGAAGTTTTCTCTTAATGTTCAATTCCTGATCTTATTCAACCTCATTTCACCTACCAAGAAACGCAGCATTTTCATCAATGCCTGAATTTTCTGATTGGTCCAAAGTAACTATACCGTCTGATTCTCTTATTGTTATATGATGGCTGAAGTTCCTAAATAAGTCCAACATGACAATAACATTTGATTTTCTCTATTTACAATGGTTTTTTAGTTCTTCATGACATTGACCTTTGAATTTCTCATAGTTTCCATACTAATGTACCATTCTTAATAGTCCAACATGACAATAACATTTGATTACCTCATTAATTTTCACAATGGTTAACATTAAAAAAAATTATTATTTCTTTATGTTTGTGACTTTTGATTTTCTCAGTTTTCATAATAGTGAAACATTCTTATAAGTCAAAATGACAATAACATTCGATTTTCTCATAGTTTTTTTTCATCCAACATGACAGAGACTTTTGATGCCCTCTTATTTCATAAAGATTGAACTTTCCAATCAGTCCAACATGACACAGACTTTTGATAACTCTCATCATTTCATAATGACTGAATTTTTCACAATAAATCCAACAAAACGGAGACCATAAGTCCAACATAACAAAAGAAATGCATCTACTTCTTCATCAGTTCAATATTAATGTAATGTTCTGATCCGTAAAATGATTTGATGTGTTATGTTGGCACCTTGTAATCATTTTAATCTGCTTTAATTAGGATCTTTTTTTCACCTGATAATGGTTTGGTTTTTTTTTTTGAATATCTGACTCAACATGAGTCAGACCCTTAAAATTGATTCAATAATTGTTGAGTTTCTTATACTCTGGTTCAGCAAAGCCTAAACTCCTTAATTCACTTTAAAATCAAAAGTGGCTTCCAGTGACAAGGAATATCTTAATGGACCAATTATTGCTGATTGATGTTTAAAGGAAAATAAAACTTAAAACATTCAGCGAGGTGAAATTCTGTGGCCTGACATGTCTTACAGTGTTTCTCTTGACACGGTCAGATTTGATAAAAGATTTGTATATAATAATACTAATACCTATGTACATTGTATACAATGATACCTATGTGCAATGAACATATTTTATATGATAATTTATGTAAAATGGGTGTACTCTAAAAGTGTCGTATAGATTATATAGAGTGTCTTTGGTGATCTGTGGCGTCAGCAAATATGTTACGTGACTAACCCCAACATCATCTGATAGTTATGTCCATTTATTTTCATACAAGAAATGCATTGTCTTTGTTTACCTCCCAGAAATTCCCAAATGAAGCGGGTGGGGGGAAAAGAAAGAAAGAAAAAAAAACACCCCGAAAAGCACAACAAATCTGTATAGATCTTTGCTCCTTTTCACTGGTTGTAAATTATTTGATCACAATTTTTAAGCCTCAATGAATGCCAATGAATAACTTTTCAATTTAGGGTATATCCAGTTCTTTGTGTCATGTTATTTGTAAAGGCAATAAAAAATATAATCCGGTGCGATGAGAATGGTTCATGATTTTCATTGTTCCTTTAAATATTCAAAATCTGAAATAATTTCCGAAATTTGATGATAAGTTGCAGATCAAACTGTCTTACCTAGAAATATGTTGTCATGAACAAATGAAAATGACCTAAATTCCTTAACAAATACTGTCTTAAAATTGATAAGAGGTAATGTTTAGACATTTTCAGTTGCCATAATTTGGTATTGTCACCTTTCCATTTAGGAGGATGATACGTAAATATGTGCATAATAGTAGTAGCAATAAACTTATTCATGAGCCTAAAATCCACCTAATTTCTCAATGACATGGTAACACAGAATAAAGCAATCATCATACACGCAAAATAAAAAAACAGAAGGTTAAATTTTGATATTGAAAGTGCATAACATACGCCATATAATAATTGAATTGATTAATTTAGTTTCAAATTTGCAGAAAAACCTTTATTAATTGGCTGTCCAACAATCAAATTACTGAAATAATTGCCTGACATTTTGGGTTTTCAGATTTTTCTTAAAATCCTCCATTGAGGAGCTGCCTTGAGGCTTGAAAGACAACTTTAAGAGCTGCAATGCTAAATGTCCCTTCTTAGATGTTAATTGATGTGATTGTACATTACCAGTGTCTAAATATGAAGAAGATAAAAAGACAATCAAATTTGTGTTGTTACCATAAGATTCCATATTTCTTTTTTACAATCACTACACCACAATGAACTTGTGCATTATTCTCTTGGTCAAAAGGAGGTGCTGGTGTGCTCAAAATAAATTTAATACTGTAAATCCATAGATTGTATGACAGTGCTTTTAGCAAAGTTTTATTTGAATAAAAGCTAAAGAAGAGTGAAACAATTTTTATACGGTATTCATACATTCCAAGATTGAATTGAGACTTGACATAAATTATCTTACTTTTTCATGCGGCAACAGCTGAGAAGAACAAGAAAATCATGAACCATCTTCATCAGGCTTTGCAGCAAAGGGGTAATAATAAGTAATTTGATTGACATTGTCAAGATCTGTTGACCTGTGCTGGGTGTAGGCCACAGCCTGAAAGCTTCATTAAATTTCTATCCCCAAAATCCCATCCAACCACCAAGTGTATCCCTTTCTCTTCATAGACCTTACCACTCCTTTTCTCCTGTGGCCTACCCCTATGCCAACAACCTTTGGGATTCCATTGCAAAGCTTGTTTTGTGATATTTGCCTCTTCATTCTGCAAAACATTGCCTATTCATCTATCCCTCTGTTTCTCCTTCCTAGGGTTGCTTCCGCCGTTTTCTGTTGGCAATGAATAGATATTCATTTTGTATTATTTTGCCTTTCCAGTTTATATACTTTATTCTTCTGAATCAACATCCAGTGATGAATGTTTGAAGGTTGTGTTTCATGTCTCAGATCCATAAAGGAGGATGAACCTCATATTTAAGTTGAAAATTATAACCTCTTAAAATACTCCAGTAGATAACATGAGAGGAGCAAGAGTTAGATGAATTAAATGTTCTGCGTTGCTGTTGGTCAGGGTTGGTAAATGTCTTTGTGAAGCGCTGTGAGCATGGGCACACCATGGAACATGCGCTAGATAAATCTGTGCTTTACTTTTGTCACTGTTTTGAGTTCTTGATACTCATTACACCATTGTGATTTTTGTAGGTTTTTTTTTACCCCAAGCGTTGAAAATTTATCTGCTCTTTCCCATTGATTGACTTGTAACTTTGATATTTGTGTCCTCATCGCAAAATCACATTGACAGATACACACATGAAACAGTTCATTCCAGATGTTATCTCCTGCCTTCTTACTAAGTGTGCTCTGCTTTTGCCATCATATTTCCAAATCCTGTATATTATATTTATACATCCTCTAATATATCCATGTATTATTATTTATAATGTGAACTGTTATTTATTTTTGAAAAATAGAAAAGATCAACTTCACATCAAACCTTATTTTTGACATTGATGTGGAACCTTTTTTCCTTAGACCTCATGACATCAAATTGATGTGTGATTTTTATGTTGCTGACTCTAGATGTTATGTTATTTGTCCGTGTGGTTAGGCAGGTCTTCCTTTTTCTATGGCTGTGGGATTAGGTCAGGTATTCATGGCTGTGCTAATATTTATGACTTGTTAGTCCTTCTGCTCATATAATTTTATGTACTTTTTAATTTTGATAAATTGATTAATTGAAATTTAGAACCTGTTACAGTTCAAACCTTTCTTCAGAGTAGATTGAATAGAAATTCTTTTCGTTAATTAATAAATGGCTGTCAGTAGAACCTCACTAATTGGGACTTTTTAAAGTTGAGTAACTTGGCAAATCAGGATGAATTTCCTAAGATGGAATTTTTGGTATGTAACTCTTACTTATCTGTTCAATGGTGCTGTAAATTGGGATCAATTACCAAGTCATTAATAAAGTTTCAATACATTGGACATGTAAATTTTCACATCCTCACCACCAGGCTTCTCACTATAATAGGGTATAACAAGCATTCTTATGATGTGGAGGGATGAACAAAGAATATTAGGCTATATGTACATATCAACTTCTGATGGATTGCAACCATGATTGCCAGGTTGGTTAAATCCAGTCTGCCGTCTGCACTCATGGAGTTCACTCACCAGGTGTAATAAAGTCAAAGTCTGCATCATTCCTGACCACTGACCAGTTGTGATTGCTTGAGGGTGGACCAACGCTAATGAAAGCATTCCTAGTACACCATTTAATGTCGTCATTTTAATGTACATGATGATGATGACTCTTTTGTATACCTGGCATCCAAGTGGATGTAATATGCAGATCAGATTACTCAATAACATTCATGGCTGTGCTAGTTTACTTTGTCTTTCAAAGAATTGTGTATACATGTAAGTCATGATTAATAAAATAAAAATAAAAATCCCTGATTCCCTGTAAGATTGTGGAAAACTAAGTAGAAACTGAGTACGTGGGATGATTTTTCAATATACTGACACGGTGTCCTGATTAGAGAGGTCATACAGTATTACTTACCACCTGGCTTTGATATTGAAATCTTGTGTTCATTAGCATGTTGAGGAGGCTTCCATATTTCATTGATCAGCAAACCTCTTTTAGTGTATTTATCCATCATATTTGGCTGAATGTGGCTGTGTGATTTTTGGAGTCAACAGAAAATGTTCGATGATTCTCACATGGGGCACCTATCCATGTACTTCATAGATTGTCTGCTTTATGTGAATCTAACACTTTATCCTCTTTTCTGTACTCTTAACCGGCCTCTTGAGATCTATCATTTGTAAGTTTTGAAGGTCTTACTCCATTATATGAGATTGGTCCAATAGAACAAAGTTGCTCTTTAAAAGTGGAACCATCCCGATTCTCTTCTCCCTCTCCCTTGTGTTTGTCCTGAAAAAAAATAGAATGTATATGTAAATAAAGAAAATATGCAGTTAAATGACAGATATTTCAGAATAATCTGATACTATTTGACGGAATTTCAATACTCCGACTCAACCCTTTAGATTGTCTTGGCTAATGGTTTAAATGGGGCAGCTGGTCTGTCTCTGGTCCTGGCCTTCTTTGAATTAGATCGATCAAATTTCTTTATATTTTTAGCAGACTTATCCTTTATTGTGGCATATTCTCTTCTTGTGCCTTTAAGCTTGAATATAGATCTATATTTAGGAGAAAAAAATCTAGCTTTATGAATGAACAAGTGACTATAACCTCCTTAAAATTTTTTTTTCTTAATTCTGTTC
>JAOWAY010135517.1:0-10723 GCA_028565895.1 Goniobranchus geometricus
ATTTTTGTAGCTTTCTTTAGTTTGTCATTTCGTATCCATATGTTGGTAAGTTTATGGAGTGCGACTGTGGAGAGCTGCTGTTTTCTTTCTACGTCCTCCTTATCTCCGATCAAGGAGCCAACTTTTTTGGTGGATTTCCAGTCTTCATTGTCTTTCGATAGTGTTGTTATGTCTGTTTTCTCTACATTTACAAAGAGAAGGTATTTCTGTAGTATTTGTTGAATTCCACCGACATCTTGGGAGATAAGGTGATGAAATCGATGTCGTCAGCGTAGGCAATTTCTGAAGGTAGTGAATCTCGTACATGGAAATAGGGGTGGGCAGGGATTTCCGTACTTCTTGCAGGGCATGTTCCATGTATACGACGAAGAGGACAGGACTAAGACTATCCACTTGAGGTGTGCCTTTATTGCCAAGGAAAGACATGCTTACTGGAAAAGGCAAGTAAACGATTGATGATCCGGTCGTGATCAAGCCGCGTCTTTCTATGTGCCGATAAGAGATGGGATGGGTCCTGATATAAACCACATCTCGGTTCTCGAATTAGGTTGAATTGGGCACAATGGTCTTGCACCGCCGCACTAAGAAAAGAGAGGTCGAGGAAGGCAAAGAGAAACACGTAAAGTAAATGGCTTTAGGAAGCCAAAAGAACTTCTGCACAGAAGGAGAAATGATAGACAATGAACCTGACACCTAACGTTGACAATGATGATGTGAAGAGGATCATGCTACAATATCACAATTTGTTCAGACTTTAATGCGCTAGCCATGAAACATAATTATCATGTAATATGTAAACGGATATATCATCTGGTTGCCATTTTTGAAATTTGCATTTAACTGTTCTTCTAGCTTCTGACAATGAGATACATTTTGCATTTCGTGTTTGTTTGTTTGTTTTTTCTTGGGTTTTTATTTTTTTTATTTTAAAGTTTTCTTACAATGTTTTCAGCTATTCCAAATACTGTACATGATTTTTCAAATAGGTTTATGTTGCACATATATGTATTATTTTTATTGTTTCGAAATGGTTTTCAGATAAGCTGTTTATAAATTTGTAACCGTTATCTCCGACTCATCTCCCAACAAATAAAAAAAATCAACAAAAAACTAAAAAAACAAACAAACAAAATAACCCAACAACAATAATAATAATAACAACAACAACAACAACAACAAAAGATTAGTGTGCTTGCCATTTGATGATTATGTCCCCTTGTGGTCTTTGTGGTTAAGACGATCATATCTGTGAATCTAACCACACCCATGTCTCTTGTTAGGGATTATATGGAAGATTTTGTTTCTTTTTCTTAACCATGTCGTAGACAATTTCTCAAGACCACTTAAAAAAAAAAAAAAAAAAATTAGGCTGGCTGAATATTTGTATGGTGTAAACCAACTATGGATATATCGGGATATTCTTTTAGGTGCTATTTTTAGACTTCCAATATCTCTTTGGAAGTAAGGATCTAATATTATGCTGCCGCTGGCACATTCCAGCCAAGTCCCTACAAGTGTTTTGCAACAATTAGTTAAGAAGTTCGGGGGACAACCTTAGACGTTACGGTAGATTCATGCTCTTGTTACACTACACCCCTTGATGTTCATTGGCTGTTTTCGTTCCATTTCATATTGCTAGTGATTTCTATACTCGGGCATTTGGAATGATCGATTTGTACATGAAGGTTGCTATGGGGGTGTTCCTGAGTTTCTGGTCTTGGTATCATCATTGTGTAGCATTTCCCAATTTTGGATTCCATCAACCAGTTTCAGGTGTTTCCACTCCAGATGAATCAGATCTCAGAGGGATCCGACAGGAATCATAGATACATTTATGCACTTAGTATTTTAATGAAACACACAAAGAGGTCAAATGAGATTGTGCCAGACGATCCCAAAGGCTGGGTAATAGATCTAGCACCATTTGATTAATCTATCTTTTGTGGAATGGTTTATGTCTAAGAATTCCCTGATCTCTAAACACCAGTGTGGTAAAGCCCCTTCTCTCCATTTGTCCCTCATGGCGCCATCTGACGGGCTGCCGATTTGATCGTCTGCCAGGTCAGAATTTGTTTCTTTTGATTATCTTAATGGTCACTTTTGTTCATTGAAAGCACAGTGCTTAGTGGCGATCCATTACACAGGGATGACGTCATATGAAATGAGCAGTTATTTCATGTTAATCAAACGTATAAAAATCCAGAATACTTTCAACACAATATGGAAAGACCAAAATGTATTTGAATGGATGACTTTTTTGGGGTCCTTATCGGAGAATAATAGATCCTGTATTGTCTATTTTATATTTCAAAAAATCCGAAACATGTCTGTGATGTAATTAACATGCATTTGTCATATTGCTATCAATTTTGTACTTTTGGAGTGTACTTTGATTCAATTCTTCATAATTATAATTTTTCCTCATGTCTACTAAAGGAGACCCCGTTTATGTATATCTTACAGCAAAATGTAGGTAACCATGCACAGATACGGTATTATTTGAAAAGTACTTCTTAAGTCTTACTATGGTGCACATGGTATAATATATATATATTAAGCCAAAAGGCATCTAAAATATCCATAGTATTCTATAAATTTCTGATCATTCAATGAATGAGATTTTCAAACCACGTTCGAATATCGTTTCACCTGATGTATGAATACATTTGAGTTTTGTCTACGTCCCCAATATCTATCTATCTATCTATCTATCTATCTATCTATCTATCTATCTATCTATCTATCTATCTATCTATCTATCTATCTGTCTATCTATATATCTATCTATCTATCTATCTATCTATATATCTACCTGTTTATTTATCTAACTGTTTGTCTGTCTATTTGTCTGTCTATGTATCGTATCTTCCTGACTTCTCCTTTGTCTTTATCTGTTTGTTTGTACATAATCTCTCCCTGGTGAAATACGATAATCAAATGATGCGATCTTATATGAATGACTAGTAAAAGATGAGTATTAAATAAACCCATGGACTAGCGTTATGGCCTGTTGGGATTGATTATAAGTTATAGCGATCTTGACATGTTCCTGACTTTCGTTCAATTTTGATTCACCCTTACGTTTGTCATTCCTACAGCCGCATCGAATTATACAAGTATAATTACTTTTTACCAGAAAAAGTAAATAACAAGAGCAGCAACAACAACAACAACAAATAAGAACAAACAAAAGCGATTGGACAACTCCCTCGTTCCCCCGGCACATACACACAAATAATCCAGCAAAAAATAAAAGTAAAACCAAACACAAACAAAAGGAGACGCCCAAAAAGATGAGAAAAATGACATCCTAACCAAAATAAAAAAGGAACCCTACAAATAAAGCAAAAAACAAAACAAAAACAAAAAACAATACAAAAACAAAAACCCCAACAAAAGAAACACCCAATATACAAAAGAAAACAAAACAAAAATACTAACAAATAATCGAGGAAAAAAGAAAGAAAAACGATTTCATTCAGCATTATTTGATGTCTTTTGTCTTTTTTCTGTTCAAGATTGAACTCAGAAAGTAGACTGTTGAAAGCCCATTCGTCCAGACATCACTTGTCCGCGTGGTGAGGGTAAAAGCGCACGCGCCGCTGACCTTTTTACGCGCAGGGCAACTATTGCCAACGAGGGAAAAGGTCCTGGGTCTCTAATGACTCGGAAAGAGTTGCCTTCTCCTGGCTTATGTTCGCACGAAAGGCTCTCAGGGCTGAAATCGTCCCATTTACCGAAGACCGCCAAAGGCTCCGTACTGGTAACAAACACGGCTGCTCGCCACAGTGGGAGCGGTTATGCCAAGTTTAAATGTTTTATCCAAGCAATTGCGCCATTGTGCACGAACTCTCCTGCAGAAGAGTTTATTTCTTTGATTTTCGTTCCGGATTGGTAGATGATTTCTCCAGTATTTGGAATGTAATGATTGTATTTCTCAAAACACCTCATTCAACGTGACTTACTTACTTACAAAACAGTATTCGAAATATATCAGGCCGCCCATTCTCTCAAATCATTGAAACCCGATAACTCTTCTTCCTTCCTTCCCTTATGTTGCAAATCCCTTCCTGAATATTGCATCCAGGACATTCCTCCTGGAATTGCTTTTCGCTAACGCCACGTTTTCAGCCGTTTTAATGTCCATGTTCGTGTTTTCCTTAAGGTTATCACTTTTTTCCCCCTTAGGGCGTGTCCTCTCTTGCCAGTTTGGCATCCTTCGCTCTGTCGTTCTTTCTAGCTTCATGCCTTTTTAAATGACTAAAAGAGGATCATTTTGTATTCTTATATCAAGTTTGTACGTTATTTTTGTCAATTTTGAAATGAGTTGTTTGCTTATCTTGAGTCCTTGAGATTGTCAAAATTTCTGTGCAACTTTTCATATCGATAGAGTTTTTGTTGCTTGTCAATTAGGACCGATAGGTCAAGCTTCACGTAATTTGTAGCTATGAGGAAAATGCATAGTCTTAAAATCTCAAGTCTGTAAGCTTAAGTTTTCCATATCATAACACTTTCATTAAATTTGTCTCTGCCTACTGCAAATCATGCTGCATGCACCTCTTTCTATCCCTACAACTCACTGCCAGGAAATCATTTAATAATGTAATGTCTTTCAATGGTTGTTCCCTCAAGGTGATACCAAGTTTAAGATATTATGATTTTGCTCTTTTCCATTCTTATCATATGACTCAGCAATCTTACTTCTAATGTCGTAAAGTGCCTTAAAACCACTGGATATTTTTCTGTCTTGTTTTTGTGCTTGATTTGCCGTCTCGTGATCATCGTGTGACCAGTTGACTGCAATCTGTTTTCGCCTTTAAATTTGCATGGGCTTTGTACAACAGCCTTGCAATGTATAAGTCACATTCGAAAACTCAACAAGGACACAGGATAATCGTTCTCCGCATGGGATAAACAAAAAAAATGTGAGCATTTATAAAGCGCTAAATCCACTATGTCCTCGAAGCGCTTTACAAGTTTTCCCCGACAGGCCTTTTCCAACCATATACCTTCTCAACTCCATGCTGAGTATACAGAGATGCAGCCATTTTACAAGCGTACTTGCTCTAGCATACTGACAAGATCCTCCTCTCCCTATGGTCGGGTTCTCAATAACACCTGAGTTGGGTGAGGAAAATGTGTGTAAATAGTCTTTCCCAAGGACTAAACAGCGCCACGACGCAGCCCGGCTTCGAACTCGGAACCTCGCGATTACAAGCCCAGCGCCTTGACCCCAGCCACACTGCCACACAACTTTTTAATCCATTATTTTCTTCTCTGTGTTATTGTCACTCTTACGTCTACATCGTGCAAAAACTCACCTGTAATGGATGAAATAGATTGTGTTAAAGGACATTCCGACCTAGATCTTTGTAGACCTCTCGAATCTGGAAATAGTGATAGAGAATCAGCTTATCTAGATTTAATGTACGTTTTACATTTTACTAATGGATCAAAGCGCCGGAAGTGAATCTTCCCAAGGCCATATCCTGGTATCAGAAAAATCCTTCATTTGGTGATCAGCTAATTTAATACAATTCTTCCTCTAAAATTTAAGGCTGAGGTTGGTTTCACTTGGGGATCCAAAAAGCCTTCTCCCCTACTGTTTCCACGACTGCCACATATTCAGGCGTATGAATTTGAAATGCTTCCAATGGGGCATGAAACGTTTCAGTTTTGAATTTCACATAGCATCTATTGAAAGGTCTTTATTTCATCGAAGACTGGTGTGACTTTTCCGTTTTTACAGATATCTGATCGAAGTAAGCAGAGATCAAATTGTGGCATAGAGATGCACATCTTTATTTAAACCCATGGGGATTTTCGTAACCTCATATCAGGGTTGAAATTAAGATATGCCATTATAAGTAATCAGAGCCACTGCAGAAGACAGTAATCTCTTTCTTCGTGTTTATCCTACACCTTGGAAATAAACTCGAAAGCAGGATTACTTGTAGATCGATTGGATAATAAAATTCTTATGTCGCGAAATCAGTGAGAACTCAACGCATTACGTGGATTATGTAAAGAGAGAAGGTTGGGTAATTTTTTTGTTAATATGTTATGCGGTTTTGAAGTTACCAGATTTCATAGCTTCGAATATGCTTTATCGAAACACAAAACAATCGTTTCACTGTATATATCGACCGCCTACACAGCGTCCCGTAGCGATTTCGTTGCTTTTGTCTCTCAGAAAATGATGGACAACGAAAACAAAACATCTTCGTTGGCGACTTCAGTATTGATTTTTATGGCAAGAAATCTGAATCAAACAGTGCTAGCTTCTGGAGTCCATCTTCGTCGATTAACCTGCTCCTCCAACCTTCCAGCGAAGCGTCCGTCTCTAACATTACCCATGTTGAGGCAAATGAAGTAAACGACCTCCCGTTCCAATTGTCTAAAGCCTCCAGCCACCACTCCTATTCAGTGCGCACCGGCACAGAAAGAAGCAAAATATCTTGCCAAGTACATTTAGTAGCCAATAATCTGTACACATTTCGCAAAAGCAATTTTGTGGGGATCATGGCTTTTGTCATTGAAACTAACTGTCCGGCTATGCGTGCTAAAAACCTAGCCGAAATCTCTTTCTTCCTCAAAACCCTTTTTAACCTTTCGGATTCTTTCTTGTGGAATGCTAATCTTTATTTTGTTAGCCTGGCTATCAGTTTCAACCAAAGAACCAATAAATTTCTGTTTAGTGGAAAGGTTAAGTTGAGATTTTTCGAGATTCAATTTGAAACCAAAGTTTGTCAATTCATTCAGCACAAAGTCTTTCTGTGATTCAATGTTCCCAGCACCGGATGCTAAAAAGAAATCGTCAACAAAGGAAACAATCCGTACATCATTCTGTCTCAAATGTCCAACGTATGAACGAACTATCTTGCAAAAGTAATAAGGACTAGAGCACCATCCAAATGACAACACGTTCAATGAATAGACATTGTTCTTCAACCTGAATGACAAGAATTTTGAGTGCTCGGGTCTTAATGGAATATTTAAAAAATCATCTTGTATGTCGAAAGTAACCAACAAGTCTGTGGGTAGAACAGCCTCCAAAACATCGTCTATATTTTCACCACGAAAGGACAATGTCGCAGTATGTCGATCTACAAATCTTAAATCAGTCACCAACCGAGACGATTTACGTTTGATATTACATTGATCGGCGATATATAATCCGAATTGCTCCTTTGCATATACTTCAATGTAAGCAAGCATGAAATTTCCTTGTCAAGAAAAGTAGCCTCTACCTTATTGAATTTCCTATTATTGTAAACAAAGGGCTGAATATTGTTTTGTAAATCTACTGGAACGCCATTCTGAATCCAGTCTAAAACGGATTTATTTGATACTCTGTCTTTCCAGTATGAAATATTCATTTAGGCTTCCTTTGAATTAAAGTACCTGGGCCGATTTGGAAAATTGGCTCGGTAACCAAAACGAAGGTTTTTTCCTGAATGCGCCCGAAATGAACCTCATCGAGTTGAGTTCCAACCTCTACCCGTGCCTCTGAAACGGCCATTTTGTGAACGTTGGCTAGCTAACTCAGCAGCTAATCGAATGTTCTGAAGCGAGCTATCTGTAAAAGCCCCAGAGTTATTCTCGAATGATTTAAAGATTCTAGTGAATGAAATTAACTTGCGCAGCATAGGTCGTAAAGAATTTCTGCACATCGTCTTTCTTTAAAGTTAATGACTGGTCTGTTTCGCCTACAGGTCGAAGAGACACGATTACTTTTAGACCCGCTTCCGCAAATCTTGCACATTTGCTAATAACAGTTAGGGTAGGTTTATCCTCGTTACTGATGCCTTTCGCAGAAGCATGCCCCTTGTATTTGTGTGGTAACGAAACCCCTGTGAGAGAATCTCTAATACATTCGTAATCTCTCTGTACGTCACTGATCGGCCCTAAATCGACTTCATAGGGGGGAACAGTATAAGCTTGTGCCGTATTCTGATTATCAGTTCTTGGTTGTGATGTCGTTTCGTCGTGCCTAGGACTAGATCTAGAACTAGTGCCATTAATGTCTGTAGTATTGTCATTAACATCTAGATCTGCGTTGGCTTCGCTCGAACTGTCAGACTTAGATTTAGATACCTCTAACAAGGAAAGTCTTTTTGACAAACCAAATATCGATGAATTTATATCTGCTCAAACATTAGTAATACTTTGAGAATCATCCATGCCGTGAATTTAATTAAATCAAGTAGAAATCCAATCGAAAGTTGAGAGAAACAACAACACGGCCATTCGCTGGATATTGCAGCAGGAAAAGCACAGTATGCACGTTCATGTCTGTGAACGTGCGCAAGACAAAGTAGTGCGACAAACTGCTTGACAAGGAATCAAAGCACCACATTTTTTCGCTGGATAAATGTATTTGGAAACTATTTTCTATACCTGAAAACATAATAAATATTACTTAGTAACATAATTGTCCAAGATAGGCAATTCCAGATCAAGTCTCATCCTTACAAATATGTAAGGCGTCCGCATTTCAGATGAAGACCTATGGCGCAGACGCGTGGCTCAAAGCAAGTGAAGGCTAAAAAAGGGGGCCCCACGTGTTGCGGTTTTTGTGGAACACCGTTTACAAAAGCTGTTTTATATATATGTATATATAGGCTGTTTTATATATATGTATATATAGGCTATAATAAAAAAGTGATGAAGAATGTGAAGGCTGACAAAGCGAAAGATATTGTGCACCAGCCTGTGGAGGCATAGGATGCAGCAAAACGAGGCCATATGACTTTACCTACCGCACAACTCGAATAATTCTAATATATGTTTGACAAATTGGAGTGACTAGTGGAGGATAAATAAGGGAGACCAACACACAGAGGAGACGGCCGGAAGCGAAGATGAAAGCAGGGCTCTAAGCTTCTTCACATTTTCTGTCTGATCCCTAAGCCATGCGTTTTCTACGATGCATTAAAAAAAAAAAAGCTTTTGGAGGCCAGAAATTATCAAAGGGTAAGCAAAGATATATGTAAATATCTCTCTCTATATCTATGACCCCTTTCCCAACCCCAAATCCCCTCCCTGTTCCGATCTTACGTCATTAATGTGGACGGCCCTAAGGTGTAATGTTAGAATGTTTTTTATAACGTAGCCTGTCGAGGATTCTTACATGATATAATTACAGCGTAATGAAGTATCTAGATCTTAAGATCACATTCATTAAGCTAGAAATTTAATATCTTTATATCTTAATGCTATATACCGGATGTGCAATGGGTCATGTGCTTCGAATTCTCGTCTATCTAAAGCTGTTTTCGATATTTGTTTTCTCAAAGAGCTAAAGGACCTCTCTAATGCCAGCAGCCATTACTCTCAAGTGTTGTTAGAGATAAGGTCTATAAACGCCGGATATTGTTCTACGGAAATTGCATTGAATACTCTAATGTGTTTTATGTGCGTGAGGTTGTCCTCGAAAACCATAGGCCAAATTTCAGGATTACGAATGTTTTCAGACCTAAAAACATCCATCGTTTTCCCTCAGATTGGTATAAATACACATTCATTTCTGGCAAAATAAACTCCACTCAGAGTGGTCGTAATTGTAAAAGGTCGCATTCTGTACGTTTCCGGAGCCATCCTCTCTCAGCTCTCACCGTCCCTCTCTCGTGTCGGCGGTGCAAAGCTCTTTAGATGGTAAATGCAACCAAAATATCTAAATCTAGACGACCTTATCACCATATTTAGGATCCCCGAAAAGCTATTTTGGGCTAGACCTACTTTTAAACATTTTATCAAGACCAGAATATGCAAATTCTCCCCTTTACATTCGCTTACAGGAAACTTTACGGGAAAAAAGAAAATGCATATTCAGTTTGAACCACAGCAGATGATTAGAAAATGCCAGTAAGGAGGCATTTGAAGGCCATGTTGCGTGTATGTTAGAATTCTTGTGTGGATGATCCTGTCTTCTTAAAAAAAAGGGTGTCTCTGACACTGTTACGTCATCTTTTTCCTAGTTACCCTCTTACGTAAAATATCTATTGTATCTCATATTAAATGTGTTTGAGGCTGACCTTAAAGGCCCTAATCGTGTGAAATTTCTGACCGCTTCATGTGCTTTTCTTAATACAAAAGATATCGTAAACTTATTTCGATAACCCTCTGATGTCTATAACTCTCCTTTTTTTGATTATTCCTACAAGTGATTTCAAAATATTGTATAATGTTTTTGAGGTAATTCATTTCACATTTGTAATCGTCCTCTTTTGATCCGTCCTTGGGGTTCAAGTGTGAGATTAGTCGCACAGAGTAGGTATAGATCGTTATTTTCATTGGTTGCTTCTTCGTGATGTTTGCCGTGTCCAATCTGTTATACATTTTAAGTTTCAATTTTCACATTCCATATAAATATGCTTTTCATGTATTCACGTTTTTAATAACAATAATAATAAAAAGCATTTCTAGAGCGCATATTCACCACAGTTGGTGCTCTATGCGCTTTACAATTAAAGGATAAAACAAATTGTGGGTGATTGTAACGTCTTAAGGCACGGAAACAATGTACATGTATTCTGAAGCCTCTAGACTTATGAGCGTATGTGTGTACTCTTTGTTGTGAACTCTGTTTTGAACTGCATGACCTTATTTCAAGCGAAGCATGTGGGGTTTTCCCCTATCTTCTAGCATATTCTAGACGTGTTGCGTCATACTTATAACCCTTCTATTTTGTCAATGGGTGATATATTTCTACAATTTTCCT
>JAOWAY010135628.1:0-10721 GCA_028565895.1 Goniobranchus geometricus
TTGGTCATGGTGTTGTGTCTTGTGACATGACCAAACCAGTTCAATTTTCTCCGTTTCACAATTGATAAGAGGGGCTCATGGGGACCTGTTATGACTGTCAGTTGGTTATAGACATATTCGTTGGTCTTTTTTTCTTTCCAAGAGATACCAAGGATTCTTCTGTAGCATTTGTTGTTCTACTGCAGAATATAGCCAACCAAATAAAATTGACGGAAAATAGAATGAACAAAAGCGTCATTCGAGAACTTGGCACACAAATGGAATTTGGTGGGGGAAATACACAGAAGAAAATTATGACATGTGGGACATGCAACAAGACACAACAAGACAAATCTATGACAACAGTCTTCAAGAAAAGATAAAAGAAAGAGAAGGCAGGGAAGACCATCAATGTCCTATCTCTCAGATCTTAAAGACATCACAGGGATGAACACCCAGGAGATATTGAAAACATTCAGAGACAGATGCAGATGGCAAGAAATTGTCAGCGGTGTTGCAGCAACCATCAGAGCCAGTGATTCTGACAAGTGACTGAGTGAGTGACTCCTTAATTTTAAAAGTTAAAAAAAAAAAATGGCTTTGCAACCCCATTTCCTTGAAAAGCACTGCATCACAGCACATGAAATAGTGACAATCTAAAAATTCATGGAGGTAAAGACAAATGTTAAAATATCAAAGTTAAGATGATGGAATACTGATGGCTTATATGTATATACTGGTGAAACAAAAGAAAACCCTGCCAAAATTTAAAACCTTAACTACATGAATATGAGCGAACAGAGTCGTTTGAAAATTTGCACACACTATCTACAAAATATTAGCATTGTACCCTCTAAATTCTCCATTAGTGCCTATAGTATCTTGTGAGATATGAATATTTTATGAGAAAATTTCCAAAACAGAAATATAGAACTCTCCCCTCACTCAAGCGATGAGTCAGGTTTCAACTCTGACACCTTGCAACGCTTCAAGTTTTATGTTAAAACGATTGATTCTGTTGGATACATATAGATCACCACAGCTGCCACAGTGTTGATTTGTCCACTCCATAGTTTACAAAGGCACACAATGAGCAGTCATATTTTCAACTTAAAAACTGATTGTTGGGCCTTTGATTATTAATCCTCAAGAAATTTATTCACTTCAAGTTGATTTATTTTTAATTAATGTTCTAAATTTACACCATTTTTCAAATCTAATTGAAATATTCTAGATCTAAATCTACCGCTCGAATCTTGGAGATCTTATCTAGATCTTAGATCAAAAGATGGTTTTGAGCTCGTCAGATAAAACTGTTTTTGAGGTTCCTTACAAGGGATAAGGGTGGAGAGAGAGGCCTGGCTTATTTGAGAATCTTTCTCTTAGCAAATTCTAATGCTTTATGACATAATAACCTTAAATCAAATCAGAAAAACTATATCAACCTGGAAGATGAAACTGAGACAGAAACGATTAATTCAAGAAGACAACGGCTCAACTCATCATTTAAAGCAGCAATCTGCAGGTTGTGAAACCCATTCATTTTGCTCGATATTGGATTTATTTACCCGCCTCCCTAAAAATGTTTGTATTTTTCTTATTTGTAAACCAATTCTTTTTTAAATTTGCACACATTATATAGATTTAATTGTTCTAGTTATCTGCTTAAGGATTTTGTAAATAAATGAGAATCAATGGAGATATTAGTCTTTGAAGCTGGGCGCATTTTTTTTGGTTCACCCAATATATTTATTGCAATATTGCATAGCCATGTAATTGCTATAATGTTTGTAAGCGCAAATATTGTACATGTATTGAGTATTTCTGAATTTCTTCTCTGTGCAGCATTTTTGCTGTCGTTGTAAAATATTGTAATATAATAATTATTTATGTGTTAGGCATTCATTTTATCATTGAAGTTGAAGATTATTGCTTTTTGTTTCTATCAAATTAGATCTGTTGTATGTTTTATATTTTCATACATATTTCCATTATTTAGTATTATATAAAATATATATAAAAAGCATTCCCCTTTCCCAATGATTCTGATGTCTTCCCCCATTTGAGTTCTGGGGTCCTAATCAAGAGCTGGTAGAATCCAAGTAGGTCCAATGTCAGGTATTACCATGCTGGTGGGAAGAGCAGATGAGAGGGTTAGGCGAGAGCTTCTTCTCTCATCTGTCCCCTTTCCCCACATAGGCTACCTTTTGTCTCCTCAGACAGTTGGGATTCTGCTGGGAGGCGGGAGGAGATATAATTCAAAGGCTGTCCCCTATTTATTTGCTCTGACTATCCGGTCTTCTCGATGGACAGAATCATTTTGTATTTGACATAAAGTATGGCAGGAAAAAAAACCCAACAAACCACTCTATTCCTCCCTCAAAGGAAATTTGTCATTTGGCTTTTAACCGAAAACCGAACAGCAGTTACAGGAGCAGGGTTATTATCGCAGTGCCACTTTTGGATCAGGGGTGCCGTAGCTCAGTGGGCCTGTGAATTTTTTTTTCCTTAAGCAAGAAAATTTATCTCTGTTGCAACACTTTACTAAAGTGAGAATTGGTACAGATTTGGTAGAAAAGCAGACTGCAATAGACTAGGATCCTGAGAGAATGATGAAAGTCTACCACTGTAGCTTCATGCTCTAGAAACTGGGATAAGCTTCGACCCTGTGAGCCAATCCGGCTAGTACTACTACTACACTTTTGGATTATCATAGTACCCAGTGTGGTACTCAATAGCATTGTTAATTAATGAGTGGTTTTTTTGTGGGTTTTTTTTTCATTTTCAGGGATGTTGGTTTTGTTCTATATTGTGTATAATGTTCCGAATCTTCCTCTTCCCTCTCTTTTTGCCTTAGGAAAAACAGTGCAAGCTTTTTCTGTATGCTCTGCAATAAGTTCTGCTGATACTGGAAAAGTGGGCTTGATTTTCAAGCATTTACATTTTCAATCTTGAAAAGACCTCTATGTCCTTTCCTCTTGCTCTGACTGGAGTCTGACCAGCCCCAATTCTTGTCTCATCTCACCCTACCCTTCAACTGTAAAGTGTTCTCTGTGTTCTCTACTTACTCTCTGACCAGCCCCAATTCTTGTCTCATCTCACCCTACCCTTCTTTCAACTGTAAAGTGTTCTCTGTGTTCTCTACTCACTCTCTGACCAGCCCCAATTTTTGTCTCATCTCACCCTACCCCTCTTTCAACTGTAAAGTATTCTCTGTGTTCTCTACTTACTCCCTGACCAGCTCCAATTCTTGTCTGTCTCACTCTCATCCTTTTCAAAAGTAAAGTCTTCTCTGTGTCCTCTCTATTTGCTCTGACTAGCCCCAGGCCTAATTTTCTCACTCTCCCCCTCTTTCAGCTGTAAAGTGTTCTCTGTGTTCTCTACCTACTCTCTGACCAACCCCAATTTTTATCTCATCTCCCTCACACCCTTTTTCAACTGTAGAGTTTTCTCCGTGTTCTCTCCTAATGCTCTGTCAGACCCCAATTCTTATCCATCTCTCTCTCTCTCTCTGAGGCCGTGTACATAGCAAAAGCGTTTTTTCACATACCCACAGATTTGAAAAAGTGAAAGCAGAATTCATTTTTGTTTTGCCTTTTGCCGCACAAGACAAAAACTTCGCAGTGCGTACAAAATGTTTCAAAAGCTTTCATATGTGAAGCATTTTTTTTTTAAGGAATGAAGATCTAATTCTTTTTCGTGCTTTTTGGCAGTCCTGACACCCGCAGTGAGTTGAGTTCGGACGAGGATGCCTTGGAGATCGGATGTGTGACGTCACCAGGCATAGCTTGACCTTACTTTTCAAGGCCAATATCTCCATACGGGTTGACCATACTCAAAATCTGATGTCATATTTTAATCCAGGGGCTAAAAATTTAGGCAAGGTACGAGCAGAAATCGATTTTTTAAAATTAATATAATGAAAAGTTAAATTGAAACAGAGCACTCAACGGGATTACCACTTCTGCAAGGGTTTTCCACAATGAAAACTACAAGCAAAATATTGCATATGTCTTTCATGAATTGTCTTGATATATACGCCGCACTATACGTAGTCTAGATATCTTCAGGTACCTCTTACTTGGCAAGGCATGATGAATTGCGTGGAAAAGTGTTGCCTATGAAAGCCCTATCTGAAACGGACGATGCATCATACCCCTCAGATCTGCGCGTATGCGAAAAAACGCTCTTGCTGTGTTCACAGCCTAACCGTTTTTCACCTGTACCCTAATTTTTATCTTATCTCACTCTCACCTTCTTTCAGCTGTAGGATATTGTCCGTGTTCTCTCTCTCTATTTTGACTTGCCCCAGTTCTTTTCTCGTCTCACTCTCAACTCTCAACCACTTACACCTTAAAAAAAAAAGAAAGAATGTTGGTTTCCTCCTGAAGTTAAGATCTGATGGTTTGATACTCACAGATAATACTACCATTTGATAGTCCTAGATAGTGCTACTGTCTTGATGTCTTTCTCTTGTTTTATCGCCATAAAACTGATAACACTGTAATTAAACCTAATGTATTCCACTTAAACTGGTGCTGATTTATGAGTATTTCGTTTTTTTACTGCTTGAAGATATTTTAGAATGATTTGACATTTGTAAATATATACCAAAGACTGTTTCGTTTTCTTGAATTGTTTTGTTGTTTGTGTTTTGGTTTTTTTTTATGCTTTTCCTCATGACCAAATGACTTTGTGGAATGTTTTCATTCATGGTGATCATTATTGAACCATTCTTCAAGTTGTGACTTGTTGCTCCACTCTCTTTTATTGGGGTGACTTCAAGTCTTTCTTTTTCTTCTTTGGAGTTACTTTGTGAGTATGCTAGACCTGGATTTGAAAGCTGTTCCATCTTTTTTTTTTTTTTTTTTTAGAAACTAGTAATTTCTTTTTTTTCTGTCTTTCCTTTGTTGTTATCACTATCAAAACACAGGTAATTAAAATAGAATTTTGAGACATTATGCGAAAAAGATAATATTCCAAAGTTATCAGTCATTCTTAATTATAATAATATATGTTAATTTGCTGAATTCTTTCACATATTGTATGAACATTATTTAAACAAAAGAGACAGTGCAAAATTTTACAATTGTCTCGATGTTAAAAGCAAAATTTATCACTATGCAGCATCCGATCCCCTCCCCGCGTTTCCCACGATTGAACCGTTTTTTAGATCTTTGTTTGACCTTTCTTTATTACTTTTCTTGTTTTGTTTTATTTTTTGTTTGCTAAACTTTTTTTTTTTTTCAACTTTTTTATTTCTGTTTTTTCAAATACTTCTTTAGCATCAAAGGTTGACTTATTTGAAATTTTCATAAGAACATTGGTTTTTTATTGTTTGAAAACGAAGGAAAATACCCGAGATGGTGCTGGTTTCATTCTCTTACACTGCCACTTACATGATTATATATTTTATGAAGTTCCTTTATGAATGAGAAAATACCAAAAGTTGTGCTTGCTTTTTCTTTCTCTTAACTCAATATCTCTTTCAGTATGCAGAAACTGAGCTTTTCTGCTTCTACCAAAAGTATGCTACACATCTTTTAAAATCTCTACAGATATTCAGTTATATTACTATAGTTCTATCGCATTTACAACAAGCCTTCAAAAAATATGGTCCTTCCAACAGAATTTTTATCTGTACAATTCATAATTGGCCCTTTTAGGCGGGATGCAGGACTTGGAGAGTCAATTTTTGATCAAAAGATCCATTTTCTGATTTCTATGTGAAGATTCAGGTAAATTTTGAGTGGATTGAGTGCATATTTCATTTTTTACGATTTTTTTAGATATAGGTGCTTCCTTGGTTTGTATATTAAATTAAGAGAAAAACACAACTAAAGTACCGGAACATGCCTTTTATACTGCCATTAGGCTCGAGTGTTTGGTATTGTTTCACTGCCTTATGCTCTGCCTTCACAAGCAGCAAAATCGGAGGCCATTTGCTATATTGTAGAGCACAGGGGAGAGGGAAAACTGAGGGCTTCACAAAACCCTAATCAGCATTTTCATCAAAGTGTATTGTCACAATGGGGAAAAGTTATTCCCTTCCCTGAAAAGCTTGCTGCAGCGTTCAATGATGGTCCTGCCGGCCTAGCTGCTCCAAAAAAAAATCAGTGGGCATTGGCATTGGGAAAGATACTTGAAGGCCGAGCACAAAAGGCGAGCATAAACGACTCTTCAGAAGTGAACTCCAGGCTACCCATAAAGCATATATAAAAAAATATAAAAGGGAGCTCCGACTCAGGCAAGAGACTGCAAGAAAGCAGAGGAAGATGAGAGAGGTGTGAGTGTCTTTTGAAGTCTCATGCCCTATTTTTTTTGGCATTTTCTGAAGTTTACACATTTTTCAACTCAGTGTCACATGCCCATCTCACCTGTGTATGAGTCAAATTGATTTAATCGTTAGGGAAAATTTTGGTTTCATTGACATGAGTTCAGAGTCCTTCATTGCTTAATGAATGTTATGCATTTGACAACTGAGCCAATCAAATCAATGATGTGCATCTCACCAATGTGGCGGTACATAAAAAGTTATGGTTACTCAATTAAAAGGCAAAACTAGACAAAACATGCGACGTTTCGGACATTAGTCCTTCATCAGACACAGAAACACAGGGACAATATGCAAATACATTAACAGTAAAATCAATAAATTGTGAAAACGATGATCTTAGCTGAACAAATGGGTCTCCTCAGCATAATCTCAGCTAAGATCATCGCTTTCACAATTTATTGATTTTACTGTTGATTTATTTGCATATTGTCCATGTGTTTCTGTGTCTGATGAAGGATTAATGTCCGAAACGTCACATGTTTTTTCTAGTTTTGCCTTTTAATTGAGTAACCATAACTTTTTATGTCTTTTTATTCTAGAATCTAGACCTAGATTCATACTCAATAGTAGCAAATCTGTAATACAATGTGGTAATGATGAATTAGAAGACTTTTCTTGACTTGTTGTGTTTGGTCAGTTTTGAGTGACTGGGCTTTGGCTCCATCCCCTCACCCGCCAGGCTGCACATTCCTTGTTTAGCATATGGAGATTCATTGCTTGCTTCATCAAATGATCTTGAAAAGGCTGTATCGCCAAAATGGCAAGTCAGGATTTTTGTCATATGAGCACGTCAGGCACTGACTGACATACATGATGTAACTTCTCTGTTTCTGAACATTGATGCGCAAGGAGCTTTCATAGTGACTGTCCAGAGTCAACATCTCTTTTTACTTCTAGTCTAGTTCCTTGGATGTCATTGTGATGGATAGATAGATACATCGATTTTCTCCAGTCTTTTCTACTTTCATACTTTCAACTAGTCTTTACGGCTTCTGTGATTGTTTTCCATGTCTTTGTCATGTTATTATACCCATATTTATGTAACATTGTTTTCTGTTGTCTTCCTCTTTTTTTTTTACCTTCTCTCTTTCCCTGTGTAGCTTTCGGGGACCTCATCTGAGAGTGTCAGAGATTCATAAGAAAAGTCCAGATCTCCAGATCTAATACATTACTAGTGTTTTAAGAACATGCCTTTGTGGAGATTGAAATATTGTGCTGTAAATAAGACAAACCGTGCTCGTAGACTGATTACAAGGGTCATAATCTATATTTGCTCTGAGAGTCCCACTCTGTCATTTAAGAACCAATCAAATGCAAACCCACAAAGGGCTATGAACGTGATCAATCTAATGAACTTATTTCTTACCAAGCCTGTCAATCACGCAATAACTCCCCACATGCTAAACAAAGAATGTGCAGCCTGGTGGGTAAAGGGATTGAGCCAAAACCCAGTCACTCAAAACTGACCAAACATAATGAATCAAGGAAAGTCTCCTAATTCACCATCACCCCACATTGGTGAGATGCATATCATTGATTTAATTGACTCAGTAGTTTCATAACATTCACTGAGCGATAAAAGACAGGACACAGGTTGGCGTAAACTCATTGTTTTCCCAGTCATCCTATCTATCCAACATTATTACTTGCAGTCTGACGAGCAGAGCCATGTCATTTGTTAATGGCCTACCCAGCTTGACAGTGATCATTGTTTTGTCCAGGTGGACAGAAAGACACCTATCCATCTGGCAGGTAAATGCACATCTTTATGAACATCTAATAAAAGCTAGATGTATAGCGCTTAATCAGAAATTGTAATGCATTAAGTGGGAGGTCTATTAGAAAGTGAAATCAATTTTGTCAAATAAGAAAGAAAAGTTTCTGTTCAAAATAGCTTTATCTGGACTGGGGCATGTTGTCAGGAATTAACATAGCATAGAAAAAGTTGTGTTGCCTGGAAAAGCTATGTAGTAAGGTGGACCGTTCTTAGAGAGTGTGTTGTTAAGACAAGAAGTAAGAGCTGACCAATAGTTGAGACCTGTAAGAAGTACAGAAGCAATCTGATTGGCTGAAAATTAAAATCATTGCTAATTGCAAGGCATGCTGTAAATGGCCATTGGGCCAGCTTAATTGTCTTTTTTGCACTTAGAATGCTTTGCTGACCTGTCTGTCTTCGAAGGATTAATATAAATGCTTCTGAAGTCTTAGTCATAGTGTCTTGCAAAACTTTATTACCCTCAGGCTTTAAATTACTTCATTTTTGATCGTCTAAATAATAATAATAAAAAGCACTTATATAATGCTTAGTGTATGATTTAGTATTTATTATAGCTTACTCTTAATAGTCTTAATGCGGTCGTATGAAAAGAAAGGCCCTACCCAGAGAAGAGATAAAAAAAAAGTGGAGACATATAGTGACAATAAATGATCCATAAGGATTAATCAAAGAGATAATGTACTCAATTTTGTATATAATTTATAATTGATTTTAATCATGTCTCATGTTCAGTGTTGTTAGTCTTTCAGATCAGTTTCCTCTTAAATCACTGTGTTTTTTAAGCACAATTGCCCGTGAATTAGCCCCTGCTAAAAAGTATAAGTCAGCGTGTAGCAATCATATATTTTTTTTAAAAGATTTTATTTTACAAACATATAGGGCTGGCAGTCTAGGAGTATCATCTCCTGAAAATACAGAAGTTGAAAGAAATTGCTTGGTTCTTCAAATAATGAATAACTGTAAGACTGGAATACAATGTATTTTGTTTTTGGTTTTTGTTCATGCAGGTATAGACCAATTTGAATAATCAATGCTTTTGAATGAAACCTGTTGTTGTTTTTTTGTGTTGTTGATTTTCTCTTTAACCTCTGTCCACCAATGAATTAAATGTTTTGTAAATGATATTATATAATGTGGTCACTTTTAGTTAGAATTATTAAAAAGCTTAGAAAGAAGCAACTGAAATGGCTTATTTTTCTTTTTTTTTTTGTTGGAATTGATGGGAAGAAATAATGAAACATTTTTAAACCAAACATGGAGGAACCAAAAAAAACCCAAACCCCATGCTAAAATAAAAAAAGCCCTGCCGAGTATTTTGTCCTTTATTATTGCAAACTGGCTATGCTCCCCATCAAAGGACGACAGATACACACATGCACATACACACACATGACAAATAAACACTTGTCCATTACTAGAATTGACATGACTGCATTATTATGGTCTTGAGATAGAGAGCCAGAGGCAAACTCATTTCAAGACACACATACATCCACCACAAATACACATTGCCCCTCGTCTTTTTTAAGCTACAGCGATAGTTGAAGTTAAACTGAAATATGTTCAAACCAAATTAAAATCATGAGTCCCTAGAACTTTGGTTTAAATATTTTTCACCACAGGTATGTCGTTAATCTCAACCTTTTTAAACTATGGACATTTTTTTTCCCAAAATTGACTTCCCGTCTCTTGTTCATTGTCTTCTTATTTACACATGCACTTATTTTTCGATTTCTTTTCTTTATCAATTTATCTCAGGCATCTATGGGGCTGGATCAAAATTTGAAAGATTATTTGGTATTCATTAAAATATTAATAAAAGTATCATTTTACCACTAGTATCATAAATTGCAATTGGTGCATTCAAGATCAAAACCAGGGCTGATATTGATAATGCATTTTAGCGTTTAAAACAGAAAAGCATTTATAAAGTGCATTCCACTGTTCTAAGAAAGTCTCAAAGCACTTTACAACAACACTTTATCCCCTAGCAGGCATACCCTTTGGGAGTATACAGTAAAGTGTAGCACATTCAGCACAATAATACAAGCCTATTGCTAGTACTCATTTACAAATGAGTCAACTGAAACAGGGTAAATGTTTGTACTTAAGGAAAAAACATAAGTGGTCATTAGTGGGAATTGAACCCAGAACCTCCTGATCCCAAGACAATTGGCTTCACAATTGAGCCATCCATGACTCCAAGCAGTAAGTAGCCAGGCAATCTCTGTCAGAAAGTACACACCCCTGTCCACACAGACAGTAGCTGTTCTGCTGAGACCTTGGCTGCACTGAAAAATGCATTACTCTGAAAAAGCTTTTTATCCGTAAAATCAGCAAAGCACAAAATCCAATTTTGTCTTAATCTTATTTGATATCAGCATTTTATTTATTCCCCAAACACATTTATTCACACTTAAAAAAGAATAAAACACCCCTCCGAAATAATTCACTAAATGAAATATTAGAATCAAGACAAACCCTCATAAACCTGAACTCATATGTGATTCTATTCAGAATCAACAAAGATGAAAGCAAGTAAATGAAAAAGTTAAACCAAAAAATGAAATAACAATATGTTGGTGACATGGAACTTTTATTGCAAGGATTGTCCAAAAGCAAGTAGTA
>JAOWAY010135739.1:0-10719 GCA_028565895.1 Goniobranchus geometricus
ATCATCATCATCATCATCATCATCATCATCATCATCATCATCATCATCATCATCATCATCATATTCATCATCATCATCATCATCACCCTCATCATCATCATCATCATCATCATCATCATCCTAATCATCATCATCATCATCATCATCATCATCATAATCATCATCATCATCATCATCACCACCACCAGCACCACCACCACCACTATTACCGCCCCTTCGCCCCATTCCAGGGTACAGGCCACCCACGACAGCCGTCCACTTCATCCCATGTCCTGGGCTAATTCAGGAGCTCATCCCAGCTGTATCCCCTTCTTCTCAAATCCTCTCCTTGCATCTCCTCCATGTTGTTCTTGGTCTTCCTCTCTTCATTTGTCTTACTGACCTATTATTGCTATTCGCATCCTGGTCAACCGACTTGGACGCCTTGGCAGCTTCACACAGATCTGGGATGTTAGCTTTTTCCATCTGAAACGATCTTAAGCAGTGGATCTCAAACAGCTCAGCTTTTCTTGTGATTTTAATGGCATTTTGTCGTCCAGGCGCGACAGGTCTTTATTTCGTGTAATGGGTAGAGTCGTAGGTGGTCTTCCCCGGAAACTTTCGCCGTTTTTTGACTAAATGGAAGGACATTGCTTGATTCGCTGCTGCTACTCCCTCATCTGACCTAAGTAAATGTCAGAAGAGGCACCATCGGCTTTCTAGTATTTGTTGAGACAATGGGGTTTCATTGCATTTTTGTAGAGAGACCTATTAGTAATTCTGACAGGGTAGCAAATGTTCAGGATTTTTCTTAGTTGTTTTCGCTGATAGGATGAGTCTAGTTTTTCCTCTTCAGTTTATGTTAGTGCCCATGTGTTGGAGTTATATAAGAGGATGGATTTTACAACGGAATTATAGAGCTTTAATTTCGTTTTTAATTTGACTTGTTCTCTCTTCATTTGCCCCTAAGAATTCCATTGCCTTCTAACGTCTCCTGGTGGGTTTCTCAATGTCTCAAATTCCCAAATGGTTCATTTTAATGGGTTTATAGGCCGGTTTGTATTGAAGAAATGCTTTCATGGGATTGTATTCATATTCAACTTGCTTTCATTCTCACAATCCCACATTTAGAATTAAACCATTGCGGGTACCAGTCATTGTACGGGGTAGAAAGGATGAAAGGAAATATAATCCAAGTAGGTATTTTTTCAGACACTTTGTCTTATCTGAGATAGTTTAAATTGTGTCTACATTAATTAACTTAAATATCAGATTTTGTTTTATTTTTTTATCTTTTTAAATAATAGGCACTAATTTTTTTTTTAACATGGAAAGTGAAAAGAAGGAGAATACTGGATGACAAAAGCAGAGGACAGAGACTATTGGAAAGCATCGGTGAAAGGCTACATGCGATAATGGATGGACTCAGCCTAAGCTTAAGGTGAAGGTAAACAACAACCCAAGGAACAAGAAGATTAATTATTGGGCCACTACGGCATGGCCATAATAGTGGCGCTTTGAGACTCGTCTTGGAACGTTGAAAAATGCTATTTGAATGCAATGTTTATTTTATATTGCAATGATCATCTTATATAGATGAAATCTTTATCTTATATAAATGCAATGTTTAACTTATATTGCAATTATCATCTTCTATAGATGAAATCTTTATCTTATATAAATGAAATCTTTTTCGTTTATTGCAATTATCATCTTATATAGATGAAACTTACCGATCCGATGGCCTAGTGGTAGAGCGTCCGCCTCGGAAGCGGAAGATCGCGGGTTCGATCCCGGACCGAGTCATACCTAAGACTTTGAAATTGGCATTTTAGTAACTGTCTTGCTTGGCGCTCAGCATTAAGAGAACAGTACTAAGTCTGGTCGGCCTGGAGTCAGTATACTGTGACTGGGTGAGTCATTTGAGTTGTGCTATACCTTATGGCTCATGTGTGGCAGTACATAAACATGTCAAAATGGCACGGTTGCTGATATAACCTCCGATGTTGAAAAGTGACGTTAAACCCACAAAATAACATTAACCTCTATAAGGTGCACCTCAAAAAGGCCTATTCCTTTCTGTGTGTATATTTATAAAGAACGCAAGATTTAGTGTTGGATTATGAAAACGTACTTGTAATGTATGGTCAGCATTCATCTTGATGTAAAGCACCTCTGAGCATCAACGATGGATACTGGCGTCCATAATTATCCTGAACTGAACACACATGCTTTTGTGCAACGGCAAGGATTGTGTATGATTTCAAAACTAAAAAGTCATCTAGATCTAGTCATAAACAGTTCTAAAAATGAACAACAACCCAGTTTCTATTCAAACTGTCCAGATTAAGCGCAGAGGAAAGGTATACTTTAATTGGGCAAATCAATGCAGGTAAAACAAGAAGAGAGATGTCACAAATTTTTCATATTTCCGAACACACTATGTATAAACTCCTTTGGAAATAATGACGTTTGGGAGCTGCTAACTGCTAGAAAGCTACAATTGGAAGAAGACAACGTGAATTCATCTATCACATTATCCAACATGAAGAACTGGAAGCACTAACATTGCTTGGAAAAGTGAATGGATGACGGAAGACCAAGGTTGACCTATCTGCACTGCCTTAATGAATGGGCTACAGATGGAGAAATAAGCCCGCCAATCTTAATACATATGGCTGGAGACAGATCAGTCTGGCGGAAATTGACCTCTGATGTCTGCCATGGATAAAGAACTTTATGACCAATGTAAACAAATGGGTGATAGTCATTCGATGCACTTCCTTCTCTTTCCCTGCAAAAATCCCCCCTTCCTAAGGAGGAAAAAGAGAGCCCGACAGGAGACAGGATAGACGAGAGAAGAAGCTTTCACTCAACCCTTGTCAGCTCTTAAGACATGCATGGGAAGAATGACAGACTGTTGGGGAACCAACACCCACAAGAGGACCAGATTTGTACGTAGTTCTTTGTTGCAAGCTTTTAAAAGAGAGTTGAGTTCTGACTGCATTTCACTGACATGTTTTGTCTTTTTTTTGGTTACTGTAGAATAATATGCACTTATTGGAAAGGTAACATCTTTAGCTTTAAAATAAAAATAGTAGTAGTAGGGTCATTTTCGAGCTGGATCGGCTCATAAGGGCGGACCGTATCGCAATTTTGATAGCATGAAGCAAGCACTGAAAGACTTTATCCATCTCTCTCTAAGTAGGATGCTAATCTATTGCAGAGTACTTTTCCAGCCAAGTTGTTCCCATTTTCACCTTGGTTGAGTGAAGGAACAAGGCAACAAGGGTAAATTTTCTTGCTGAAGGAAAAAACACATATGTCGGCATTGAGAATCAAACCTACTGCCTCTCAGTCTGTAGGCCAAGTTCTATCGCTTAGCTTTAAAATGCTATCCTAATTTGTCATTTTCTTATATGAATGGTAAACTATCAATTGGAAAACAACCAGAACTTTATTTTGCTTGTTACTGTTAACACATTTTCCTGTTTCCAATCATTTGTTAGAAGGGGTTTATTTGACAGAGTGAGCAAGGGTTGCAACATCTGGTCAATGTGGTGAAGGAATCCCGTATAAAAGGGTTGGAACTCAACAATAAAAAGACAGATGTAATGATTGTCAGTAGAAAAAGTCAAATGCCAACATGCAAAGTTAGGGATGCAAGATAGAATGTAGAGACAGGTTAAAGAAGTAAAGTACTTGGGCACTATAATAAGTTCGATGGAAGAAGCAATGTAGAAATAAAGAGAAGAATCATCAAAGCAAAAATCTCATTTCAAAAACTGAAACAAATAACAAATACAAAATTGTCAATACGGACAAGGAAAAGAGTCCTTCAGTGCTACATTGAGCCTATCCTTATGTATGGGTGTAAAACATGGATATCAATAAAAATGAAGGACAGGCTAGAAGCAACGGAAATTTGGTTCTTGAGATGAATATTGAGAGTACCATGGACAAAGAAAGAGACCAATGAAAGCATTCTGAAACAAGCAGAAACAAGATCCTTGTTGAAAAAAACCCCAAGATCCTTGATGAAAAAAAAAAAGAAAAAGACAAGCAACATATTTCGGACATGTAATTAGAGGGAAAAGATAGATTATCTGATAACAACAGGAAAGAGACTTAGAGGAAGACAAAAAGAAAGGGCATGTGACGGATTGGCAAAACGGTTAGGGGTGGAGAATATTTACCTTCGATCAAGCCGTGTGGGAGGACATGATAGTCAACGATATTCAGCATGAACAATAATAAAAGATCGACTTATATATATCTCGATGTCGGCTTAAGCACTTTTTATGGTCCTTTGAGGTCGGGGCACAACAAAATAATCGACTTTGCTGAAAATCGACTTAAACGTCGACTTAATGTAGTCCACTGAATCAAGATATTATGTGATTATATAACAGCCGTCTTGTTTTGCCTCAAACCATTAAGTGAACCAACTCAGGTGCATGGCCTTGTCCAAGCTTAAAGTAATGGAAAATCTTATAACTAAACAATGACCTTGTCCTCTCCTTACAGCCATTGATTAATTGAATCACACCCACATTTCTTCTGCCTCTCCCGTTAAAACACACCAGCGCTGTGTCTGTTACATTCCTTTGAACCTTTTTATCTGCCCGCCCACATTATAGTGCATATGATGCTCACATGGTTGGTTAAATCAAAGCATATGGTTACAAGAAGCTGCAAACAAATCTGGTGACTGAGGTTTGTAGAAGCATGGCTTCCCCAAGACTCGATCCATTACCATAAAAAGACAGTTAAACATTAATTTTCAAAAATAGCAGGAGATTTTGGGAAAATTCTCACCACTCAAGAAAAATGCACACCTCTGATCTAAAAGCCCATGACACACCTTTTACTTCTCTGTTCAGACAATCTCAAGAAGTTCATGCTATTGTTTTCCTGCTTTTTATTTGTCATCCAATGATTTAAGCTCTCTAAATATGTCTCTGCCTGCCCCTGCTTCTTGTCCCCTCAATTTTTCCAGTCAGGGCTAGATGTTCAAGCTCCTTATGTTGATTTATATAAACCTCAGTTGTCTTTGATTGTTTTTAACAATGATCTTTCTACTCCTGCTTCGTCAAGTGCTGCATTGTTTGTTTTCTTTTCTTTCCATGATATTCTTAGCATCCTCCTCAGAAACCACATTTCCACTGCTTCCAGCCTTTTCCTACTGGCTGTTGAAACATTCCAGCATTCGCAACCATATAACAGTACTGACCAAATATAAGCTTTCAATACACTTACTTTGGTCTCCATTGAGATATTCCTATTTCTCATGAAAGAGTTCGTTCTATTGAAACTTTCTTTAGCAACTGCAATTCTTCTCTTTATTTCTGTGTCACACTTACCATCTTATGTGATTATGTAACCAAGATACTTAAAGTTCTGGACTTGCTTTATTTTCTCTCCTTTGCTTGTAAGGCTACAAATGGGATTTACTGATTTTTATAGACTTCCGTGCATTCTGTCTTTTTTTACATTTAGTACTAGTCCTTTACGTTCACTTTCCAAGTCTACGATATCTAACAATTTTTGTAGGTCTTTTTCTGAGGCTGCTATTAGAGCTCTATCATCTGCACACCTGATGTTGTTTATGTTTTCTCCATTAACTGTGAGGCCTGGAAAATTTTCTAAATTTCTAAGAATCATTTCACTTAAAGAGATCTGGTGACATAGCACAATCTTGTCTATCTCCCCGCTTTATCTTCTTTGTTTCACTTAAATCTCCATCAATCCTTACAGCTGCATTTTGGTCCCAGTACAGATTTCTACCAATTCTAAAATCCTTGCCATCAATGTCTAATTTATGTAAGATATTGAAAAGCTCAAGTCTTACTTTATCAAATGCCTTGGAATAGTCAATAAAACATATGTACAGATTGGTTTGTACCTGGATACGTCTTTCCATTAACATTAATATGGTGAATATGGCATTTTGGTACGCTTGTATGGAACAAACCCAAACTGTGTCCTCGATATCTCTGGTCTTAAACATTTCCTCATTCTTTTGATTAATACTCGAAATAGTATTTTTGTCATATGACTCATAAGACTTATTGTTCTGTGAAGTTCACAGTCTGTAGCCCCTGGTGTCTTGGGCAAAGTTATGAAAACTGACTTCATTAAATCTATAGCAATTTCTCCACTGTCATAAATTGCACTTAAGGGCTTTGTTGTTATATCTATTCCTATATCTTCTAGACTTACAATAACTTCAATCGGTATATTGTCTGGGCCTGTTGCTTTTCCAAATTTCATTTTCTTTATAGCATCCTCTACCTCTCTTTTAGGGTTGGTGGCCCATCGAGTTCCTTCTTCATCCCCTGCCTTTCACTTCTTTCGTCTTCAAACAATTCCCTCTATATATTCTGCCCATCAATCTAGAACATCCTGTTTATCCATGAAAACCTTGCCTTGTTTTGATTTGATGCATCCCGAGCTTGAGCACCCTTTTTGCCTACTCAGTTCTCTGATTTTGGTATGAATATATTTGCTGTCTTTGTTTTGATACTTCTCTATTTCTGAGCATTGTTCATTTATCCAGTTTTCATTCGCTTCATTGCATTTCCTCTTACTTCTTTATTCAACATTAAATACTTTTCCACATTTGACTTTGCCGCCTTCGCTATTTCATTAATTCCAGTATGTCATTTGTCATCCATTTTTTATGTTCTTTTCTAGGTCATTCGGCGATAGTCTCTGTTAAAGCCTCACTGATTGATTCTTTTATTTTATCCCACATTTCCTCAGCCTCAGTCATGGTCTTTAAAACTTGAATTCTATTCTTGACATTAACAGCAAAGTTTCTTTTCATCCTTTGGTTGGTCTTTAAGAGGTCTATTTCAAATTTCGATTGCTTGGATTTTTTCAGTTTCTTTAGTTTTCTTTTTAATCTGCACACTACTGGCACATGATCACTGTCACAGTCTGCTTCTGGAATTGTTTTTGCTGATTCAACAGAATTTCTAAATCTTTTCTGCACTATTATGACTTCTATCTAGTTTCTAGTTTGATCACCTGGGCTAATCCATGTATATCTTCTTCTTGAGTGATTTTTGTACCAGGTGTTCGAAATGAAAAAGTCATTCCTTCTACACCAGTCTATGAGGTGATCTCCCTGTTCATTCCTAGAGCCTAGGCCCCATGGACCAACTATGTCCTCAATACGCTCGTCTCCTACTTTTGCATTGAAATCTCCCATGACCATCCTCTGGAATACATTGATGTAATGAGTGGCGTGCCTCAGGAGAGTCTGATAGCTCCTTTGTTATTCATTATTTATAGTAATAATTTACCCAATATGCTCCATTCAGCGTGTAAAATTTTTTGCTGATGATACTAAGATTTATTCATCGATGGATGATACCAATATTCCAAAATATGATCTATATATTTCTTCAAATGGTCTAAGACATGGCAAATGGATTTCAATATTTCAAAGTGACAGGTTCTATATATGGGTAAAAATAACCCCTTGTATAATTATTATGTGGGCAGAGAGGGACATGAAAAATTGTCTGTTTATCATTCTGAAAAAAGATCTTGGTGTTATCACTGACAATAATCTCCCATTTGACGTACACACTCATGATTGTACTAATAGAGCAAACAAATTACTTGGTATTATATTTATGGACACAGCCATGTTTGGAAATTTGTACAAAACTTTGATTAGACCTGTATTAGAAGATGGAAATACTATTTGGAGGCCTCTATTTAAACGGCAATCAATTGATGTAGAAAATGTTCAAAGAAGAGCAACTAAATCATTATCAGAAATCCAGGACTTAACATACGACGACAGTTTAAGATACCTTAAATTATGGTTGTAATGACCTTAACCAAGATGATTTTTTTCCAATTTTCTCGTGTCAATTTTACAAGTCAGGACAAGTATAAGATATTTGTAATCGATTGCTCTACCTCATTTAGACGAAACTCTTTTATTTTGAGGACGGTTAGGACATGAAACAGTCTCTCTCTTCAAACTAAGTGCTCTGAGAGTTGAAACTCATTTAACAATGCCATTGATAGGGAGCTCCAAAATGAAATCTATGATTTTGGTAGATAATTATCATTGCTCTAATTATGATGTCTATGTAGAATTGGTGAATCTAAAATTGCATTGTTTATCCGAGGTACCCTAAACATGATATGATATGATGTGATATATGTGGACAAACACCCGCTGCCTTGCAGACAGTTACTGACTTGACAAAGGCTAGCACAGTAAACTGTCCACGAAGCAGCAGTAGGCAGCGGCATCCACTGCTGTACCTTCCCAAGCAAATCATGACGAAGCCTTTTTACAAAAATTCAGATAACAACATTCAGTAGTTTCGTGATTTATCTCTGAAAACTTCGATTGGCAGGGATCGCCGTTGGCTGCGGATGGCACCCGGGCGTCATCTAGCTACCGTCTGCAAAATCCACCCGCCTGCAAAGCGCAAGATGGCTTCTTGAAATGTCAGGACCATCTTTCAATCAAGAAAGTTGGAAAATATAATGCACGAAATGGATAGAATGTCAGTTGACATATTAGGTTTGTAAGAAGTTAGGTGGACAGGCAATGTTTATGATTAAAACAGATATCAAAACAATGATTTACTCAGGTGGAGAAACTCATGAGAGGGGAGAGGGATTTCTGATTGATGACAAGACTGCAAAGAGCATCAATTGCTGGTGGGCTGTTTCAGATCTAGTGATTGCAGATAAACTTGAAAGAAAACCATTCGATATTTGATTGATCCAAGAGTAGGCATCCACTTTGAAGAAAGAGACAATTTTTACGAAGATCTCGACAAAGCTATGAAGCAGTTGAAATCACGAGATGCAAGGATGGTCATGGGGGATTTCAGTGCAAAAGTTGGAGACAAGGGTATTGAGGACATAGTTGGTCCATGGGGCCTTGTATCTAGGAATGAACAGGGACATCACCTCATAGCCTGGCGTAGAAAAAATGATTTTTTCATTTGGAATTCCTGGTAAAAACACCATCCTGGAAGAAGAAGAAGATATACATGGATCAGTCCAGGTGATCAAACCAGACAGCACATAGACTTTATACTACTACAAAAAAGATTTAGAAACTGTTCAATCAGCAAAAACAATGCCAGGAGCAGACTGTGACGGTGACCGTGTGCCACTAGTGTGCAGAATAGAAATAAAACTAAAGACACTGAAAATGTTTCCTTGCTGTGGTGTCGTGACTTGCGAGCTTCTTTTACCCCTGGTGCTATGCCAGCGTGAGCTAAAGTTCCTGATAAGGTCATCCATACTGCACAGATCGAAGGTAGAGGTCAGACTAATGGTGGAGAAACACCCGCTGCCTTACGGAAAGCCATTGGCTTGACAAGGGCTAGCAGGGTAAACTGTACACAAACCAGCAGTAGGCAGCGGAAAAGGATATTCGAGGTATCGCCGCTTACGTCAGTTCTCATCTCGGAGCCCAACAATATTTCTTACCTTGTAAATATACAAATATTCTAGTGGGAGATACCCCTTGAGGGCAACGATAGGCTTTTGCTTGGACTTATTAACAGATTCCTTAACAGTACACCTGCAAACAACACATGTATAGACAACCTGCTACAGGACTTAGTTCGGAATAAATCTCATGTCTCAGTAACAAATGACTTTAACTACCCAAAACTTGATTGGCAGATGGGCACCTCCGCTGCTGGGGTACAGCATAAGGCGACAATTTTTATATGTACACTTTTAGAGACGTATCTGTGGCAGCATGTGCAAAACCCAACTCACTACAGGGCTGACCAGCAGCCTACTCTAAATGACTCAATATTTAATGTACCAATGAAGAAAAAAATATGGTCAGAAACCTGGAGCAAAATGCACCCCTTGGCAAAAGCCACCATCAGACATTAACTTTTGACTTTGAGTGTTACACGAGAAAGACTATTTCGGGCTCTAGTGGAAAATACTAATACAACAAAGGGGACTACAGTAGCATGAGGATTAAGTTTGCAGCCCTTGACATCACTGATAAACTATCTGGACTTAAGGTACAGGAAGCATGGGTCGTTTTGGCATCAGAAATAGAAACGTTGGTGAAAGAATTCGTACCATGGTCTAACAATTCTGCTTCGGGGAAGAAAAGAAAGCCGTTATGGCATAACAAGAAAGTTCTACCTTAGGTGAAGCTGAAACAGTCAGCATTCAAACGGTACATGGGAATTAGAGAAAGGAAAAGGCATACAACAAGCAGGCAATAAAGGACTATGAAAAGAAAGTGGCAAAATCTGTAAAAAGCAACCCCAAGGCCTTCTATTCCTATGCTAAAAGCAAGATGAAAACATGTGAGAGCATAGCAGATCTCATAGACAACAAGGGTGGTAGGGCCACAACAGAACAGTTTGTTGTTGTTTTTTGTTGTTTTTTTTTGCAGTGTCTTTACTCAGGAGAATCTCGCCACGATTCCAGAGTGTGAAAATAAAGAAGTAACTTCTTACCTGACCAATATAATCGGGGAAACAAGTGTGGTTTAGAAGTATCTGAAAGGACACGATACATCTAACTCTTCCGGAGTCGATGGTATGCACCCGAGAGTACTAAAAGAATTAGCTGATCTTCTAGCACAACCACTGGTTGTGGTTTTTTAGGTTGTCAGTTACACAGCCCTGCGGGAGGGGGGGGGGGGGGACCAGCCCCTACCAGGTGCGTCCCCAGGCTGTGGATAGGGGAACGACCTCTAGATATATAGGTTAG
>JAOWAY010135850.1:0-10718 GCA_028565895.1 Goniobranchus geometricus
AGTAGTAGTAGTAGTAGTAGTAGTAGTAGTAGTAGTAGTAGTAGTAGTAGTAGTAGTAGTAGTAGTAGTAGTAGTTCTGGTGGTGGTGGTGGTGGTTTAATGGCTTTTGGTGGTGCTGATGGGGGTGTTGGAAGTTGCCAGTGTACAACATAATCATTATCATAGTATAAGTGGGATGCTAGTCTCCTTGTCTTCGTCACACTTATCTCCTTGTCGATGTCTGTTTTTGTTTTGCCTTTGCTGACGTAGATTGTTACTATTTCATTCTTTGAATTTGTAATCCTTTTTTTAAAAGCGTAAACAGTTGTTTTCATGTAACGTTGTCTTTTCTTCCCTAAAGGTGCCTGTCAATGAGGGAAAATGGCCATTCTTATGACCGTGCAGGTTAGTAATAATTTTCTATCGTTTTTGAATAATGTCAAAGGAATTTCTCCATCCTTTCGCGGAATTAATTGCATTCATCACATTGACTGTTTTTGCCCTTAACTTGTAATAGTGAAGTGAAGAAGGGCAATAAAGTAAGCCTACGAATAGGGCCTTTGTCCACTTTGTGACTTACAGTATTCTCTTTCCCTCTTAAACAACAACACGCAACACGTCCAACAAGACTTGCAACATTTAAGGCGCAAAGAGATCGCTACCTACATTTAATGGAAAACGTTGTCAAAACAGTCAGATGCTCACCTAGCCTGAATTCCAATACGTTTTTGACAGTTAAGTCTTAGTACCTTACACAATGAGGCATCGACCCGTGTTAATTGGCCCACCAACTTATTCTATTATGTTCCGTATTTTTTTTAAAGTCCTAGTAGACATAGTTTGCAACATAACATTGATATTGCATTGATGGAACTTGAAGGTGGGAAAGATTTTGTAACGGTACTTTGAAGTTTTATTATCCAGCAATAATAAATTTTGACTCGTTTCTTTTGTTCTTTTTTCTTTCCAACATTGCGCAAGATCTTCTTTATTTCTCTCAGCTCTTTGTTATACTGCGACTTATTATCTACTAGTTTCTTACATACATTTGCTATTATTGATCTGTTTTTCAAGTGATATGTAACAGACCAATGTATGATTGTATAGCCTGATGTTAAGGAAAGTTAACGGTTTGCGTAACTGTAAAAAAAATCATACTGGTATCAAGAACCTAGAAGAAATTCATGAGTGCATTAAACATTTTACTTTATAAAAAAAAAAAGAACAAAAAATAACTGTTTATAATGCCATCCAACCTTAAATCGATGATATAATTGAGCCATATCTGCCATAGACGTCATGTCACCTTCAAGATAGGAATTTTAGCTTGACAAAATCGATACGTAACCTATTGTCGAACCAATTTTCCTTTCAGAAGCTGAAGACAAAGATGGCGGGAATGTGAATGAGGAAAAGTGTTGTCACGAAGACAGGACAACAAGCGATGAGGACTGTAAGACTTCGGAGCCGGTGTATGCTGAGATCGGCGACTCGACTTTGCCTCGATACACGGACCTTTTCAAACATCAAACGGCGCTCACTTCGGGAGATCCATTCAAGCACGCCACAGCGCCGCCAATCGCATCGAAGGGCAGTAATACAGGAGCTAGTAATGTCGGCACCCATCCGACTTCTAGAGGTGCAACTGCTCATGTAAATTCATCCTCCGATGGGCCCGTGAGTGCACGCCACCCATCATCTGGAGCTGCAAATGATGGCGAGGACAAATACGCCACTGTCTGCAAACCAAACAGAACTTTACAGGTTAATGCAGACGGGGAAATTACTGAAACTCGGTACTACAACGTGAGAGAGAAAAAGAAGAAAAAGAAGAAGGGGAAACGACAGAGCAAGGAGGCTGATAAAACCGGTCGGGTTAAAGAAGATGGAGCCATGAGGGATCAACAACCCGTGAAAAAGAACAGACCCGCTGCCCCGGTCACAGTCGAAATGATGGTTAAAAGCTCGAGTACCTCTGAATCAATGGGTGGTGGCGGATATCCGAAGAGGGAGACGTCCTTGTCTCAACAAAAGCGGAGGTCTGCTCCTCCAGACTCACCAGAGCTTCGAGCTATAAGCGCCCATAACACTTCAAAACATGTGCATTTCCAGGGCGTAAGCCAGTCATCTCCTCCGACTGTTATACCACCTTCTCAACCAAATATGAGGAGACATGATGTTCTTCCTGTCTGTACTGTTCACCAAAAGCCAGAAGCACTGGCCACTAATTGTTCTCATTCCAGGATGTCGAATGATGGACGGAACATAAACTCACTGAAAAACCAAAGACCAGGGCGAGTAGTTGTGGGAGGAGGAGTAAGACAAAAATCGTGGAGTACAAGTGGCGACACCTCTTGTGTGAAATCGCCTCCTGATCTTGATATTGTAGCTTCCAACAACAGAAGCCAATCCTACGAAAACATTCCGGAATTGAGCGTGAAGAATTCCAGTGACATTCACAAATCGAAACCAGGGAAGAAAAAAATTAAGACTGGAAAAGGAGAGAACAAAACACCTCACTCTAAGTTACAAGTGCATTCTATGCATCAACAGCACAAAAATACAGAAGAAGAGGCTCGCATGAATATGACGCCTCTGCCAGATCTTCCTCCAAAGCTTCAATACTTGCCCACCGAAAAAGAAGATCTGGACTCGAGGATGCCTCCCGAAGAAGCAGACAGCATCTCACCTTTGCTCCCTCACCCAGCGACCAGCAGGAATCATGTATCTCAGTGTCCGGAAACGAAAATTCTCAGTCTGAGTTGTGCCTCCTCTCTGCTCAACGAAACAAATAGCTACCTTTCTTCTATACCCTCTTCCCAATCAGGCCTAAGCAGCGACGGTGGATGGTCTTCGACGTCTGGACGAGAGGCGGCCGATTACGACACTCTCCAGTATTCCTACGACCCGTCCGAAGAGGATGAACATTTGTATCAGAAACTTGGAGGGCTGGACCCACATTTAGTACCTAAATGTTGACGCCACGTGAAGTTTATCATCCTTTGACATTTTATAAATTTGTATATTCTGTCAGCTCATATCATTCTACAGAGCAGACATCTTAGAGCCAATCCCTTGGTATCAACCACAGACGGGCATCAAGGAGTCGCTTGCTCGTCCCCAAAACCAATTGTATGGCGTGCTCTGCTGTTCTGGGAAGGGACAGTTGAAATCCCAAAACTATTTTGTGTGTGAAATTGAATTTTCAGGAGATTGCAACATGATTTCATGTCTGTGCCGGTATCAGTGATCGGAGATTTCATTTTCAAATATGGAATATCTTGAAATCACTTCAGTACACATACTTATGTTATTGATTGTGTCAGAGCACAAACGTTATTTCAACATTTCAAAACAATTTAGGAAGATTGTGTAACAGAATCTCTTTGGATATTGATTTAAAGGAATTCAGAATGTGAGACTGAGTAATATGACTTGAAGTCAAACAATAACATGAGTAACTGTTTCGTATGGATCTGATGACTACTTTATGGTTTCTTCACAGTATCTGCATAGCCTGATAATGGCTCAAATGTAAGAAGTCCCAGATAATTCGTCTTGCATCCGGTTCTCACTATCAGTAACCATTGTCATTCAAATCTGAGATCTGCTTTACAAATAAGTTTTTTTTATTTTGTCTTGTTTTTAAGTACATTCTCATTCAACTGTATTTTTTTCAAGATGTTCTCTTTATCTGTTACTAGAAGGAAAGTAACTGAAAGTGGAAACACGCTTATATCTGAAACTACAGGAAGCTTTCCTTCACCTTTACCTGACAAATTCAGCTTCTGGTCAAGTAGTTCCGCCAATTTCCTTTTTTGCCTGTGACGATGTGATATGAAATGAAAGCATGGCGACTAAATTCACATACGCTTTTCTTCATCAAATACTTTGCTTATATCCTTTAGTTTGTTTCGCCTACTGTCCTGTGCAAATGATTTGTAAATCTACCAGGCTGCTTGTAATTTGTTTTTGTCCATCCATAGTATTGGTAGACTTTGGTACCTGGCGGCTGTTATTTCTACATAGTCTGCATAATAATGTTTTCAGGTCTTGGTTGAGGAGAAAGCCGTTGGCGAATTGAGATTTACTACTTTTTCTTCATGACAACTGTACTGAAATTCCTAAAACAGTGTAATTTATACAAAATAGATATTGTTGATATGGAACGACGTCATCAACATAATGTTATGGCTAGTGGCCTTCCATGCTGGACGCCTGTCAAATGATTATTTTGACCATTTATTTCAGTTTCCCCTGTCTGCTCAGGTAATCGTAACGACGGTCGCAATATTGCTGTGGGTTTAATAGTCTGGGTGAAGAATCGCATCGGTCCCTTTTTATGTGTGTGTGTGTGGGGGGGGGGGGTGGAGGGGGGAGGCGTGTACTTTTGTTTAATCGGTTTGATAGTATTAATATGCTGAGGTTACAGGCCATGATTTTAAATACTGTCATTATCTAATCAGCCACGACATTCGACCAAATTCACTGCCATTTTCGTATGAAAATTAAAAATCTACTTTATACTTCTTTCAACTCAGTAAAAGTGTAATTAAGCTACGACCAACTCTGGTAAATAGTTCGTCTTGCCTTATCTTTGTATGAAGAAAATTTGTATTATATCTTTTCTTTGTATGAAGAAAAATTGTATTACATATTCTCATATTGCATTGGTCGCTACAAATATCTATCGACCTATCAAAATGATCGTCAAACAACATAATATCGAAGACCACTATTTTGCTCTAGGCACTTCATTTAGAACCTGTCAAACCTAAAAATGCATTTAGGAAAGTAACATACCCATGAGGCGAATATTTATAAATAACAAGCACATATTGTGACCAGTCATATACAAATAACGAACTGGTTTTTAGAAAAGAGTCATGAAACATAGATTTAATCACAGATTTAAAAAGCACTGAGTTGAATATTTGACAGAAAACTGGCCCTTTCATAAAACAGACTGTTACATAATGCGTTCTATTTTATTTTTTTACTGTCTCCAGCCCTTCAGCCCTTTGCATTTCATATCACCTTAATTATTTTATTAGGGTCAAAGGTCAATGGTTTAATAAGGATCATCATATAAAAAAGTTTGCCCACAGATTCCACTCTCAAATCATTGTAGAAATTGGCTTGAGATTAATTGTCGAAGAAGGGTCTTTAAATAGGACCCGCAGTCAAGATAGGACTGATGTCCAATAGTCCAACATGAACGTGGAAATGGAATCTTTTCGTAGGATCGAAAGTAAAATTACCACAAAAACTGGGATAATGTCAATGGTGTAAAGTCGATTAAGATTCATTGTATAAAGAGTCTTTCAATGGCATCCAGAGAACAATAGCCTAACCAGGAAAAGGAAACACTATCATTGCCATATGGCCCCTTAACGATCAGACCCTAAATCCAGATAGATATAATATCTATAAAATAGTTAAAACTATACATAACTAATGAAATAGTTTTACCGCACGAGGTTGATAATGCCATCCTGATTAGCTGTATCAACATTGCAAAACATTTTGCATTCACCTTCAAAAGACATTTTGCTATCTCTTTGCCTGGTCGAATGATCAAACTTTAAAAAACCATAGTTAAAATGTAGAACTTTTCATCTTCTTGGATTGTGCGGAGATTAAAGTTAGAAATATTCATCAAAGTTGATTTATTTGAGCATCTTAGGGACTATACGTATATTACAAAGCAGTCCCATAATGTTATTAAACTGTCAATTGTTATCTTTCCATCTGCTACTGACATAACATTAGTATTCCTAATGGAAATGGTTTTTTTCCTATGGATACAAACCCATATACACATTCAGCTTCGATGTGATAATATGTTACAAAACAGCCATAATTGCACGCGTGTAATTTAATTAAATATATTTATATCCACGTTGACACTTTATTTACTGTCTTTATTTCCTCGACCTTTGAATTAAAACACATACAGGTTATTATCATAATCAAGTAATGCTTATATTGTGAGGGTGAAAGGATTGGTTGTAAAAGTCCCACTGAGTCAAGGTTTGTCTGTTGTTGGGTTCTTTTTCTTTTGATTCTTTTTTTTCCCTATTGGAAGCTGACTTTGTTTTCTTATTTCAAAAGGGGACTCTTTATTTCAGATCACAATATTCTAATGAAGCAAAATTAAATATAAAAGAACCTACCTAAAGGTGATGTACCAACCCCTTTCCCTCCACCCCTCAACTTCATGAAACTGGTCAAAAATATGTCCGCCATCCACCCCCAAAATCCTTAAATGGTTGTATCTCCATAATTATGGGATAAAATACGAAACATTTAACATCGGCTCTGACGTTCCACACCTGAAATATTACTTTTTGGTCATGGAAAATAATACCTGGTCCTTCTCTAATGTTATCGACATAAACCGTCGTGAGGTAGTCCCACTTCACTTTATGACATGCAGATATTTCGGGATGATTCAATAATGAAATTATTTCTCTTATATTTATATCTTTTCTGGATTGATTCATCGACTTTCCAGGAACATACACCAAAACGATGCAATAGAAATATTCCTTCTAAGACTAGTCGGCCCAGTGCCAGTACACTGTGACTGGGTGAGTCATTCGAGTTGTGCTACACCTTATGGCTCATGTGTGGCAGCACATAAACATGTCTAAATAGCATCGTCGCTGATATGACCTATGATGTTGAAAAGTGACGTTAACCCACAAAGTAACAAATAACAGCTGTTGGATTTTTAGAGATCATCAAATTACGTATGTTGGTAAAATCAGGGTAATTGTCAATCAGCATTCATATTTATTTTTAAAGTTTTATTTTCCCAAGACTAGGGATATATTTTTCAAAGATTTTGTTCACCATGGTAAAATGATGAATTTTCTGTATGTGCAGGATGAAAAAATTCTTACTTTAATGAAAGAGAGAAGGGAAGAAGAAAGAAAAAGCAAGAAAGTGACAGAGGAAGTGAGAAGGCTGTGGGAAGATACGAAGCAAAGAGAGGAAGCCTTGAAAATCATTGCAGAGAATAAAAGGAGACAGCTGCTAGCTGAGGAAAACCGTGTAAAGAACATGAAGATGGTGAGAAAATAGTTAATGATTATCACATCGGCACAATATTACAAAAAAATGAAAGATTGTGACATGAAATTTATGTAAAAGATCAAAGAAAAGTTGTTGAAAGATGACTTGTGTAAGAGGAAAAGAATTGTGAGGGTGGGGTAGGCAACAGCTTGTTGCTATAGAGGCTGCAAGGAAAGGATGATGCTTTCAGCATTTTAATTTCATAGTGTTATCTTCACCTTTTGTTTAATCAATGCATTACCTTGTTGTTTATGATAGTCAAGCCATTTTCTCACATAACCTGATCATTTTAACCATTTATAGCAATGTAGTATTCTTTAAAAGAAGATGGAGAAACAAGATTTGTGAAAGATTATATGTCTAGATACTGACCTTTGATGGATGTTGATCAGGCATTAAAAGGCAAAGCATTTGTTTCTCTAACTTAGTAATGTATACTGTTAATAGTTCTGAGCTACATCTTTTATTTTTCATTTTTCATGTGTGGTTTCAATTTGGATAGAGAGGCATGCAAGATTTGAAAGATAATTGAAAACAAAAATGTAGGTTACATAAAGTTGTCTAGATTATCAAAGTGAAAACATTTTTTAAAAATTATGACAGAATCAAGAAAAGGAAAGGAGGATTGCAGCTGAGGAGGATGAAATAGAGCTCAGAAAAAAGGCAATTGAGGAATCTCAAGAACGTGCTGAGAGTGCTTTTATGAAACAGCAGCAAATGCAGGTTTGAGCCATTATGAAACATGATATAAGGGCAATTGTTAGAGAAGAGGGTTTTTTTTCGCCATCCTTCTTCACTTTTTCTCCCATATATTTATTTTAAACCTGATTTTTAAGTACATAGCAAGACAACAGAATCTTTGCCTTGACAATTTCTAAAGCACCGAAAGGAGGCCATCTTCACCATATACCCCACTTTGGATGATGTAGATAAAATGCTACTGTTGATTGGAAAGTATATGTGAGCATTTCAAAGGACATATACTGGGTTCTGAAACTGCTTGTTTTTTGTAATTGTAGAAGACTTGGGATTCAATATTAAACACGTTATTATATTCCAATTGGTTGCATTGCCTTTGTCTCTGTTAAAGTCTGTTTGAACATTAAATCCTTACTATTTGTCTGCAGGAATTACGCCTTGCTGAGAAAATCCATAAGGAATCAGCTTTGAAAGAAATCCAGGTACAATTCAAGTTCTCTATGACTTTGCCAAAGTTAAGAATATTCTATTAAATAAAGAGAAAGTGAATTTATATTTGACAATGCCTTCTTCATTGGAATCAATATTTTGACCTTCTGATAGTCTATTTTATTAGCATCAATAATTTGAAAATGTGCATTTCATAAGAAATATTATTTTTGAATGTAGGGCATTCATAGAGGTTGCTGTTGAAAGAACAAAAAGGATTAAATTATTTTGCACTTTTGCAAGACTCTATAGCAGAAACAGAAGCAAAGAGAGAAAGTACATGAAAAGTATGAAAAGAGCCAAAATGTACTTAATATTTATAGATAATTCCATCATTGTGCTTATCTTTCAAAATTGATTCCCAGCAACATCTAATTGATAGTAATATAGTATGATGATAAACCTACCAGAAAAAAAGAAACTGTGTGTAATGAATGAACTCAAAGTAAAGAATACAAAAATATTGTCAGCTTACTTCGCATTACGAAGATTGATTGAGACCTTCTAATTTTTAAAGCGATATCAGTTGCAAGTACATGATCACATTACTTGATAGTATTTTATTACTTTTTGTTTTACCAAATTTGTGTTTTCATTTAAATTATGATCTCTGAAACAGGAGCAGAATTTAAAGGTAAAAGAAGTGGAAGATGAGGAGTCCAAGCAGCTGATACTTGCCAAGCATAATTTACAACTCACCTCTGCTAGTGAGAGGAAAGACATGAAGCTGCATGAGGAAACATTGGTAAGTGCAGGTTATGTCATGTGCAGAGGGCAGTTTTTGTAAAAGTATAAGCACCACTCAGTATATCCGTATCCACATAAGCTTGCTGTGTTATGTGCTGAAGACATTTTTATTCTTTATCTGAGTTTCAAGGTGATAAAGATTCATCTGATTCCCCAAATTACTTATCCTGCTCTAACTAAATGAACATGAAGTATACTGTGATTTGGGTAGATGAATAGTTATGGCATTTGATAGGAGAACAAAAGCCTTTGGTTTAAATTAGTCTCTCTGTGGGTTGGACAGCAGGTTTTTTGAAAAGACTCTTTACACAATTCCCTTCACTCCATTAAAGTGTCAAATGGATTTTCACTCTGCTAGGACAAACTGGCACTTGGTCCAGGGGGTGAATGATATCACTTATTCTGGTTAATCACAAGGATATTAGAGATAATTTTTTGGTCTTCATGGCCTTGAACTATTCATATTAATGTATATGGTTATATATATATATATTTTTTTTTTTTTTCTTTATTAGATATACATTTTCTGTATTGGGTGCAAAAAGACTGATAAGCAAAATCCGTAGTTTAAACTAGAGAAAACAGAAATTGACCAAGTAGTGAGAGGAAAATAAAAGATTGAAGACACTGCTCAAGATTTTATCATAGAATGGTCTGTCACATGTCATGCAAAAGAAAATTTCTTAATAAGCATACTTTTTTATGTGTCCTCAGAAAAGATTCTATGATAATAAACTACAAAGGGACTTGTATGAAAAACGTCTTCGTGCTAATCAAGATATGCAAAAGTAAGTTTCTAATGATGCCTCCAAATCCTGTTTCAAGAAATACCTCAGATATACTATTTTATATCAAATGGCTGTTCGTTTCGCTTCTCATCACGTATTAAGGTCATCATTTCACCTTTACTGTTGACCTGGTTTTGACCTTGCTAGGGGATGCGCTGATGTAGAATCCCCCAAGCATCATTCATTAGAAATTTTGCCCCATTTTAACATCGAATTGCTCAAACATTTGTATTGTAAACCTCTTACTACAATTTTTGTGATTCCCATGCAAATGTTCTAAATACAGGGTCGTGCATTTTATTCTTCTGTCAGTTTTAATCATCGTATGACATTTGATTTAAAATACCTGTGGAAAGAAAAGTTTCATTGTCTAGTAATTTTTTTTTTCTCACAAAAACTGCTGATCAATTTGTCATAAATTGCTTTGTTGTGTTTATCTGTCATTAATCTGTCTTTGCCTTTTTCACTCATGTATACGTGAATGTTTTTTCCTCTGCTGCTCTAGTTTTTTGCCACGTAAGACAGTCACAGGTATAGAGACTATGCATTGATTTAGAACATTTAAAGAGAAGTGTTCCACGGGACAAAAAAAAACTGAAATGGTCATTTTATATGACAGACCAAAGGCTAGATTTTAATATAGATATTTCTGGTGAATGTAAAGATTCCCTCTCTATTTTTCCCCTCATCTCTCTCTCTCTCTCTCTCTCTCTCTCTCTTTCATTTTCTCTGTCTGTCCTCTGATCTCCTTCCACCTCACTTCTGAGCATGTCTATTTGCCACCCTCTCCCTTTTCATCCTCTCTCTCTGCCTGCTTGTCTGTCTTGTCTCTGTCTGTCTGTCTGTCTGTCTGTCTGTCTCGTTCTATCTATCTATCTATCTATCTATCTATCTATCTATCTATCTATCTATCTATCTATCTATCTATCTATCTAT